>CBVK0101060956.1:0-18153 GCA_900067695.1 Picea abies
TTCCGATCTGGGGCTTGGGACTGAAAGGTCTTGTTCCAACTCAGATTGGGCACTTTGTTGGATTTTGGTTGAGGGGTTTAGTCCAAGGGATTATGGTAGGTTGTAAAAAGAGTCAAAACTATTATTAATGTAGGGGCCTTTGGGGTTAGGCTAGGTGGGGACTTTCTTTTGGTATTTTCATTTGTCTTGGAAGTTTTTGAAACCTGCCTCATCTTTCTCCAGGTGGGATGAGGGGGCCTCGATTTTCTTATTCAGGGGAAATTCTCGAAAAAGGTTCCCATGAGCATGGAATTTTCGAAAACAAAAGGGAATGTGCTCATAATATAGGGTATGAAGCCAGTCAATGTCTCTATATCTAAGGAAAATTCATGCTGGTAGAGCTTTGGAGACATTGAGGTAGACATAGATCTAGGAGAAAGAGGTATAGCGGCCTTGGAGGGTGTCCTATGAAATTCTGACAAAGGAACCAAGAGTGTTCCCTATACCCTCTAGGATTTTTGATTTCCAATACTCTTGCAAGAGAGAGTACAATCTGATCCAAATTGAGGCTACGGTGAAATCCTCATTTTCCAGGATAAATTTCTCTTTCCATATCCTCATATAAATGCCGACAAAGTTGAAGAAGTAGGGTCCTTCTTGGAAGACCCTTTCCCAGTCTTCCTCTAATTTGAATATGGTCATAAATAATCCTTTGGATCCCAGTTTGAGGGTGACCTCTCCTTTTGGCTTCCATCTGGTTTTGATCCACCATGTGAGGGATTTATCTAATGGCCAAACACCCATAAATTTGGAAATGAGGGCATGGTCCTTCATGTATTGAATGTCCTCCCCCAAGAGGGGTGGCACAATTTCATATTGTAGGATTTCATTTTCCTACAGAATGCAGGACAATTGGATTTTCTTGTTAGTTTTTTGGGTTTGCGGGTTCTATACTGGGATAGGATCTAGATTTGTTGAGGTTTCCTTAGTCCCTTTTTTCTATTATGTGTCCATTGGGCTGGGTGAACTTGAGGAGTCAAGGGTGCGGGCGGGAGACTAGGGATTTCGACCATAGTGTTTCGGTAGGAGACGACAACTCCTTTAATGGGGGCCATCATTACTGGCTGGGGAGTTCAGAATAAGAAATAGTTGCAGAGCCAAATTTTTGGCTTTCCTAGTGCTCAAAAAATATGGTTACCATAGTAAGCATTAAATTATTTTAACATTTGAAAATGAATTTTGTGTATAACATTTCGAATAATTTATTAACTTATTAACAATTGTTTCAAGAGATGCAAATGTGTGTTAATAAAATGGAAACTGTAAAAAAAATGTTCAAAATATTATTTGAAAATCAAAATGGATATAAATTAATCTAATCCATGAAAGTGAAATCATACATATGAATACCAAGTGTTTTTTAGCATGACCTAGAAAGATACACAATTAATTACAAACTCATCGAGTAAGGGAGTTGAGGGAAAGTGTGAAGTGTAAAGTAAAGTAACATTAAAAAAAAATTATGTTTAGAATATAATATTCAAGGCACTATGACATATATGAGTTGAATAATGTTATATATATATATATATAATAAAACCACAAAAAAGGCTCAATATAGGATTTGATATTTTGGATCGGAAGAGATTTGGTGGCAAAGGTATTGAGTTTATGAAGGCTTCCTTTTATTGTCAGATTTTGACATATACATCGTCCTCCATTCATGAGTAATGTTGGAAAGAAAGTGTTGTGTGGAATTTTTTCAATTTCTATCACTTCATGAGGATGATAGAAGTTACATGATTGCAGCCTGTAGGTAAGGAGGATGTAAGAAGTTACATGATTGAAACTATAATTACATTAAATGGGGATACTCTTGGTGTAATAAACAAAGAATGTGTGAAAGAGAATGATTTGATGGTAGGGTCTCCTACAACATGGATTCACAATCAATATAATATAAAAATTTCATGAAAATAATTATGGTCTTGATATGTAGATGGAAATATTCTAAATAAATAAGTCAAATGAAAGTGTTATTATAGAAGATACTTCTTAATGTATTCCTACCCTTCTCATTTCCAAGATACAATCTATCATTCCAACTATCATGGACATCCGTTAAGTACCTTAGATCTGAAAATTCTATCACATATAAGATACCCAAGAATAAGGTAGAGAATCCCCTTTACTTGATTATACAAAAATACCCTTAAGGTATGGAAACACCTTAAAATGATCCTTTTATGGAAATAATCCACTCCTACTCACTTTCCTCTTAAGATTGGACGATCTCTCAATAAGATAAGCTCCAAAAACAATAAATTATGCACCTCTCATAAGGCGGACTCCATCCTTATTTATAACTAACAAGAGAACCCTAATCATAACAACCTCCTAGCTACCTAGTGGCCCCATTACATTTATTCAATACTAACCACCATAACATGTATTATCTAATTTCCCCGAGGGCTAGAGCAGTCGGTGAGGGAGTGCGCTATTAAGGCACTCCGTAAGTGAAAGTCACCGATTCGAAATCCCCAGGGACACCTCAAATACAACCATGTTAAGGTTTGGTACGGTCCAGGATGGGTGCGATCCCTAGGTGAATTTAATGACTTAGATGCCCCTGTGTCATGGCATCTCAGCTGAGGCAGTCCCTCTCCATTCAAAAGGTTCAGGATTACCAAAAAAAAAAAAACATGTATTATCTAATAACAACGAGCATAATGAACCTAGTGCACCTTACACTATATTGCCTCCACTATTATTATTCTACAATGGGCCCTTTGGTTCCCCATTACACCCCTTGGGAGGATCCCAACATTCCATCCCCCTTAGAAAAGTTTTTCCCTCAACGCTTGTTGTGAGAAGCTACAACCATAAACCAAGGTCCCATGGATGAGTGCTTACCATACTAAGTGCTAAAGTAAGCTAGAGAACAAGGGTCCCATGTACAAGTGCTAGTAACCATGCTAAAATAGTCCAACAAGCTCCACCATAAGCTTAGGTCCAATGTACAAATGTTAATTGTCACATTCAAGTAACCAGTGTCCCATGTGCAAGTACCAATTGCAATACTGAAGTAATCCAAGGAGCTCATCCATAATCCCAAATCCCATGTACAAGATCTCACATTGATTCCGCACTAGATATACCTGTTATCACGCAAATTGTAGGTTGGGAAAAGAATGACCTAGTCCCCAAGATGGAGATAATGGTGGGAGAGTTTACCCACTTTCACCTCAGATAAACCCTCCCCTCGCTTTAGTGAAGGAAGAATCCAACACAAGGGGGGAATCCTAGGTGACCCTAGGGGGAAATGAGAATATGGAAGTGACGCCCCTATGGGTCAAGTTGCTAAGTGATAAGTGGCTTGATAATGAGTCTCGGGGATGGTCTATGGTCTCCAAGTTCTTGAGTACCTATGAAAGATGATTGTACCTACCTTTGACACAAGAAAAGACGAATATACAAGATTAAGGTTAAGTGGACAAGCAATTGAAGTTTGATGTCCCTATTTGCATCAACCAATAGAGATATATATCAACAAGTAAATTATTGTTAAATCTTCTAACAAGATGCTAAAATTCGGGTAAATGATGCAAGAGATAAGCTAGCAATCACTAGTATAACTCAAGTATGAAAGCATAGGAATTTAGCAACAAAATATGGTTGTTATAAAAAAATATTGAAAAGATATTTTATCATCCTTATGTCTATACCAAACTATTGCTACATCATAAAATTTCAACCCAGAAAACAAACAAGTAAACCACCCAAAAAGTGTGTTGAGGCTAGTAGATTATATGGGCAATTTATTAGCAACTTTTGATAGTTGAAATGTGAGTTATAATCAAGAAGAGAGTAATTTAATGCATCCCTAATGGCTGTGTGTTTTTATTGAGTTATAGCTCTAAGAATACTAAGAAAACCAAGACACCATAGAGGCCTTATCAACCTCAAAGCATGAAGAAAATATTCTAACTTAAACAAGATCACTATCTCTCTAAATCACGTCTACCAATGCAAACAATTTATTTCTCCATTGAAAACATCAGATTAGTTCCTTTAAAAATTTGGGTGAATGGATTCTTGAAAGTATGAGTTAGATCCACAACGTCTCTAGGGGTGTAAACCCTCTTACTCCTTAGGGCATGCAAATCAACCTAAGATAAATCTAGGAGGGTGTACACCCTTGTACTCCTCCTAGCAACCTTGCAAAAATTGGCTTATCAAATCAAATAACATGAACCTTTGTGGAAGGTGTATCCTATTATACTTCTCGAAGGGCTTACGCCAATAATATCAATGAAACTAGTAGAAAACACCAACACATGCATACATTTCCTTACCAATTCCACTATAACAAAGTCCAAAGCCTATTTTACCAAGTAATCTCCATCCACAAGCAATAGAAGAAGTATCCAAGAGGTGTGCACCACCTTAGCTCAACAATTCACCAAGAGAGATCACCAAAAATCATTTTTACAAGAGAGAGATATCCAAATTGCCCAAGTAGGGCGCAAATTTCAGCCACAATAGTCTTCTCACAATGGGAGAGCTATGTCAAAAATGAAACAAAATGATTCTTATTTATAAAAATCCTCCTAAATGTGTTTGTCCACTTAAATTTAGGGTAAACAAAAAAGTAAGGGGTCAACAACCCTTTCTTTTCCCCTTTACAAAAGTAATTTGAATTTAATTCAAAAATTGCACAAAAGAAAACCCTAATTTGACGTCATCCCTCTAAAGGGTGACGTTTTGACACCTTTTACAAGTTGTTGGAATTGAGGATGGAAGTCATTGGGACTTCTAGGGCCTCTTTCTCATGCACTAGGGTTTCCTCCTTCAATCCATGCCCTGTTCCATCAAAACTTTCCAAGTGTCCATCATCAATAACTCTACCACCAAAACCATATCCCTAGGGTGATGTCAAGTTCCTCAAGTGTGATGTTTTGGCTTTAAGAGAAAAATGTTGGGATGCAAATGGACTAGGATAGATCCTACAAGGTGTCTATGTAGCCTCCAAAGGCTACCATCATCATCCAGTTTTTGGGCCATGGTATCCAACCTGTGGGCTTAAGCCCCAAAGAAGCCCAAGCTAGGATTATTCTTCCAAATATATCTACCTAGCAAGGTCCTTCAATGAAAATGAATATTCCCTCCAAGGATCTCAATTCAAATGCATCATGATAATTAAATCAAGTCAACAAAATATTCACCTCAGCATACACATAAAAAACAACCTCATCAAACTAAAAAAGTGCTCAAAGACCCTATGCAAGTTTCCAAGTTTAGGTATGGGAGGGTTGACAAGGTGACCTTTTGGGTGAATCGTCCCCTACGTCAAGGAGTGTTCCAGGTGAACCCCTCTCTAAGACATGTGGAGAATATGATATGGATGGGGGCAAGAATTTTGGGCATGGGGTTCATGACATACAAGGGATTTTGGTGTCTCATTTATGGGTGCCATTGTAGAGAGTGTGTTGCACCTTTGTTTTCAATGCATTCTTTTTCCAAACCCATTTATTTCCATTAGTTAATTAAGGTTCAAAAAATGGGTACTCCCTAGGGTTAATCGATTATCTTGGGGGGCAGTACCAAAGTGTCACTTGAAGGGAGAATTACACAGAGTGACATGGGGGTATAATATAGCTTGTAACACACCTTTGTGTAGATCCCTCATTAAGTGGGACATTTACATCATGTGTTTTCTTTTGTAGGTCTTTGAATTTTAGGAGAAGCATTCCATTGCTATCAAGACCTCTTTGGGAGAGCATCTGGAAGGTTCATAATCAGGCTTTTATCTTTTTCCAGCTACCTTCCCTCTGGGAATTCAACCCCTTCTTCCCATGAAATGAGGGACAATCCCTTCTTGGGTCGGTACACCCGAAAATACCAAAGGTAAGGAGATGATGGGATGAGGTGTGGAAAGTTAAAAGTATGGTCGAGACTGGCACGATGAACATTAAGGGGACCTCCCAATGGAAAACCTATTCCTAAGGGTGACCACTTACTAGGGCACAATGTCAACCAACAAGGTGAAAGAAGGAACATATCATAATTTTAAAGCATCTGTTACATAATAAAAAATAGTTTAAAATGAAACAAACCCAAATGCCTCAAATATTCAAATGACACTCACCATAATACCTGGCTTGTACCTCAAGGAGAAATACCAAATGTCTTCTGAAAGAAGGATGATGTGGTGGATACCCTCATGATGAACCTAAGATCTGTGGTGGTGAAGCGAGCCTCTATCTGTGCAAGTGGACGCTACTAGTCAAGTTGTCTCTCGGTACTCCATGAATGTAACCTAAGGGCCTCGAGACAACATCTCCTTAGTTATCCATATGAATTGGGGATAACAACACCTATGTTGAATAGTTGGATGAGAATGGTGCTTCAAATTCCTAATACATTCATGTGGATCCAAACATATAGATCCATTCATATCCAAAAAATTATACACATAAGTGCAAAAGGTCATATGTGGATCTAGAAGGCACACTACTACTAGATAATAGGAAAGCTAAAAAATGGAAATCATAACTGGATCTTGACATCCTACAACATTGTTCTCCACATAAATTGGAGTAGAGACATCAAATAGAAGCTGGAAGTAGTTGTTTTCCCAAAAATTACAATTTCCCATATACCATTAATCACAAGCATTCTCTAAATCATACCAGCCATAACATATATCACTTGTATAATCATCTTCAATATCACTCCAGATTGTCATCATTTATATTTCTTCATAGGCTTCCTGTATTTTTTGTATTTGATGCTCCATTTGTAGTCACACTATACAAACTCCTTAAAGGGTTTAAAATTTTTCTACTTTGTGTAACCATTGTTTGATATGCTCTTCATAATCCATAGTCTCTTCAAGATAACTTATAGGCAAGGCTTCTTCCATATAGCATGCATTTTCATATAATCTTCATATATCATTGGATATTCTTTAATGAGGGGGGCTAATATATCCTTGTAAAATGCCATAAGCCATAGTAAGTATGAGAGCTAGGGTATTGAGGGAGGAACTTTATAAGGGTAAAAAAACACAATATTGAT
This sequence comes from Picea abies, assembly GCA_900067695.1. Classification (NCBI taxonomy): domain Eukaryota; kingdom Viridiplantae; phylum Streptophyta; class Pinopsida; order Pinales; family Pinaceae; genus Picea; species Picea abies. The sequence continues at coordinate 7,060 of CBVK0101060956.1, forward strand.
CATAAATGTATCATATAATATACCAAATCAAATCCATAAAAAATATCTTTCCTATGGCATTGGTTTGGTGACAATATGAGCACCCTATCAAATGTTATCTACTCTACACTCCACATGAACATCATGGAAAAACCCTAAAATAACCAGTTTTAAATCAATGATATCTTCACTTCTCGAACTCCAATTTGGACGATTGTTTTTAACTACATGTTTTTCCGAGAGGAACTTAGATATGTAGCTAGTTTCTTCAAATTGTACTCATAAAGCTACAATAAATCTAAATTTTGTGGCCTCTTTTTTCCCTTCGAAAACCTTCTTAATGGAAAAAAAAATATTCTTTTCTAGCCCAAGAAAGAGCTATGATACCACTTATTAAGTACCTTATATCTGAAAATGCTATCACATATAACATCCAAGAATAAGATAGAGAATCCCCTTTACTTGATTATATAAAAATACCCTTAAGGTAAGGAAACACCTTACAATGATCCTTTTCTAAAAGGAATCCACTCTTTCTCACTTGCCTCTTAAGGTTGGGTGACCTCTTGATGAACTAAGATCCAAATACAATAAAATCCACACTTCTCATAAGGAGGACTCTATCCTTATTTATAACTAACAAGAGAACCCTAATCATAACAACCTAGTAACTACTTAGTGGAAATTCTTCAATGAGGCCCCATTACATGTATTCAATATTAATCATAGCGGGTCTTATTTAATAATAACAAGAATAGTTGACCTAGTGCACCTTACATTGAATGGATTCCACTATTATAACTTTACTATGGGCCCTTCGGCCCCCCATTATACACCTAGGGAGGATTCCAACAACATTAGAAATATAAAGAAAATTATTAATGTATATATTTTCAAAAAGGCATAGCAATAGACACTTTAATAGTTTGGAGTATAATATCACTAAAATTGGTTTGAAATCTATTGAATTATCAATGAGAAACCCCCCTACCAATGGATAAAATTGCATGATGTCACATACCCACTACGGAAAAAATAAAATTTTCGCTCTTCCTCAAGGGATAGAATCCACAAATTACTATGGGGGCCTAGCGCAGGCTAGCTCTTCCATTATCCACCTCCATGTGATCATTGGTTATAACCACAGGCCAAGCCAAGAGGCAACTTTCGCATTTCATGACTCAGTGATGCAAGAGAGTCAAGTCTTTCGACTCTTCAAACCCTGAAACCTAAAATCTTAACTTCGATGAGATCGATGGCTGCGAATCTCCCCTTGATCCGATGGTCCTAGCTGTATCGGGATTTCGGTAACCGGGAGTTCGAAATGTAGCGACCCAAAACACTGGTCACTCCATTCCCTGAACTCCGATACGTGAGTTCTTGTATGAGATCCAACGATCCTCAATTATTTGGATCCAACGGTCCAGATCTTTTTGGAGTTTTGTGAACTGGGAGTTCATGATGCAGCGACTCCAAATCTCTTGTCAATCCAATCCCCGAATTCCGATATGGGAATTCGTGTATGAGATCAAAAACCCTCATTGATCTGGATTTGATGGTCACTATCCCTCCTGAGCTTAAGGGTGTTGAAAGACACTCAGTCTTAATCCCTTCGTTGTTCTACGAGATCCAATGGCCCACAAGATTTCAGAGCTTTCCCCGAACTTTGACTGCTCACCACGCGTCTCCTTCAATGGACGGTCCAGATCTGGGTTAGATCGATGACCTACAAGCCCCGTGATCTAATGGCTGTGATCTCTCTTAAACCAATGACTAGGATTAAGTCATGATTTCGCGACTCACGAGTTCTAAGAACTCCTCCTGTTGACTTCTTTCAACACCGAGTCAGCAAAATTCCTAACTCTCACCACGTGTCCTCTACAAATGGATGGTCCAGATCTGTCATGACCTGATGGTCATGATTCGTTGTCGAGGATTCCCCATCAAGAGTCTAGGGAAGCCTTCTCCTATGATTTCCCAGTGCCAAAACTCTGACCGACAGCCACGTGTCCCTCCAATTGACAGCTATGACCTTTAGCCATGGTCAACAGTTGTGATCTTTTTGGGATGATCAATGGTCGCAATCAAATCCTAGCTTTCTCCTTTTCATGAATTTGGGAGAGTCTTCACTCCCATTTCCCGAGTGCCAAATCTCCAATGGATGTGGATCTTTGAAACACGTCATCTGGGATGGACGATCTCGATTCTTTTAGGAATTTGAAAAGTCCTCCCTCCCCTACATGCACTAGGTTAAACCTCGTGTGCCTTTTCTAGATCCGATGACTATCAATCCCCTATGCTCGATCTGACCGTTTAGATCTATTCTCCTGCGCACTCTTCTCCTGCTGTCTGGACATAGGCTCCAACGGTCCAGATTTTCCCCACTTCCTATGCTTACTCTCCTAGTGCATATGTTGCCTCCTTCCCGCTTGTCCTAGTCTAAGCCCTTTTAACTTTTCTCTTACAACTTGATTAAAGTGACTTCCGACCTTATGTTTATTAATTTACGCCTAAAGGCATACACCTATTGACAATGGGCACAATTAATGATCTTTTAATCTTATTTAACCTTAAACCATTATTTGATGGTTATGCATTGAAGATGTTGGCATATTCTTAGTCATCCTCCAAAATCAATGGGTCAGATTTATTGTTCATAACTTTCTTGCATTTATCAAGGCATCCATTAACATGTTTACTTTTTAACATTTACCTAATCACATTAAAAAAATTTCTATAAGGATATATAATTACCACGTTTAAATTATTAAATAGTATTAAACTGTGGCATCTAAATAATTATCCACAATTTCCAACCACATTTCGACATTCACCAGCGCTATGTACCTTTCGGCGTTAACCAGCCGCCAACCACTTTGCGGCTGTGCTAGTTTATTAAAAACTAATAATCTAGACTAAACTTAATCCTAAGCTTCAATCGCCTTAATCAACACTTCAATTTATTCTTGGAAATTAATATTATTATTAGTGTTAATTAATTAGTCACTAATTTACTTAATCCTTCCTATTAATTTAATTATTATTATTTTTGTTTTTTTTTTCCTCCAAGGCACATACATGGTGCATTGGTGTTTGGTTGTTCCTTAAGGCTTAGGTAGTGGGTGGTGGTCAGGGGTTCAAAACCCATAGACTCCATATCACCCCTCCTTTTGTAATTTAATTATTATTATTATTATTATTTTATTTAATTCATATATATATATATATATATATATATATGTTTTATTTTAATTCTTTATTCATTTATTTATATAATTATACCATTGATATATATAATTTTTTTTTTATATAATTAAAAACTTAAACTTAAATTTAATTGTTTAAATTTAAAAGAAATAAAATAATAAAAAAAATATTTAAAATAAGATTAAAACATAATTCATAATTTTTTTTTTTTTTAAATAATATATCTATATAATTTTTTTTAAAACAAAGATCGGGCATCGTGGGTGCATGAGGCCCACGTGCCCCGCCCTCGCTTCCTCCATCGCCTTCTTTAATCCTAAGCCTTACACGCACCCTTCTGACTCTCTATCCCCAACCTTAAACTATCCCCAAACCCTAAACTCTCCATCATTTGCCTCCTGCTCTCTCTGGAGGTGCGACCGAGGCCTTGAGATTTGGTTGCCACTAGTAGCGCTTCGACGCTCGGCTGTGTGATGGCTTCTGTGTTGTGTAGTGTGGCATCTACACGCCTCCTTGCAACATTTAGCAAGTTTCACCCTCCATTTAGCTTGGACGCTCGACTGTGTGCAGTGGGCTCCCTCCCGTGGACGCTCGGCTGCGGTAGTTGTAGTTACTTGACGGTGGCGCATTTGTAGTTGTAGTTTCTATGGGTGCGGGAATCCTAGGGTCAAACCCATAGGCTTCTCCTCCCGTTCCTTACTCTGCATCTCAAACTTCGTATGGCCGAAAATTTTAAGTACAGTGACTGCAAAAACGGGTGAAAACCAATGGTAGAGGCAGCGTAGAACAAAGGGAGAACCATGGCGGATGCAAGTGATGCGGCTGCCCATCTACACGTAGTTAATGAGTACAAGAAGAAGCTTCTCCAGCATAAGGATTTTGATGCTAGAGTTCGTGCACTTCGAGATAATTTGAGGGTTGCCAAAAAGGAATTTGACAAAACTGAAGATGATTTAAAATCTCTTCAAAGTGTTGTTCAAATTATTGGAGAAGTGCTTAGACCACTTGACAATGAACGATGTGAGTATCTTATCTCTCATGCTTTTGTAATTAAAGTAAGTAGGAAAGATAAATTAATTTTTCATGTATTATGAGAATAGTTACGATCTGTAAGGAATGATAATTGTCTACTGGCTAGTTCTAGTTGTTCACTCACCAAAAAATTACCATTCAAATATCATAATGTTGGCAATGGAAAATATAAACACATAAGTCAATGCGGATTTTCTGTTTATCACAAAATGGCAAGTTCAGTTTTAGCTGCCCTGTTGAAAGGGGAGAAACTGTCTTGCTTGATAGCAAGTGGGAATATTTCAGGAATTTCTGAGTCCCCATTTAAATTTGCATTTCAATTTAGTTATATATTTCTCTAATACTATTGTCGCATGATTTGGGACTTTTCTATTGATTGTCATTGATCAGGGTGCAATTAGAACAATATGCTTTAAGTGCTTAGGATTACACATGGCTAACTTTCAGTGCTCAATACCATATAGAGTGTTTTAGTATTCAATGTCTACTTTTCTCATGCAACACAACTATGCCTCTGTCATAATATTATCCTTGACAAGTATACATGGTTTCTTATTTGTAATTTTTAGGTTTATATATGCATTATCTACAATATATGAATGCAAATAAAGATAGAGGTCTGTCTAGGCTATCATTTAGTTCCGCCCTTATTTAAGAAAATCGAAACTCTGTCCATCTGATATTTACCAGACAATAGTGCTAGATAACCATACATGAGTTCGGTGATAATTTGGATTGTAGTAGTATTGGTCACTTCAAAAAGAAAAATAGTTTTATGTATAAATGTTGATAAAAGTGTAATTTAGAAAACTGTATTGGTGTTACTGCTGTGTCTTCCTATTTTTTTATCAAGCCGTGGGTGGTTTGTAGGCTAGAAGACGCGCATGCAAAGCCTTCTCTATTTTGAGTGTGCTGAAATCAATTTCTTTTCTTGTTCTTCTTGTGTGCATATGTTAGTCTTAGTGCTAGATTCTGAGCTTTCTACGTTGAAACTAAGCTACTACTTATACTTTCTTTTAAAGTATTGAGTTTTCCATTTTTTTCTTTTATTATTCAGATATCTGATTTCACTATATGCATACTTTTACTTACTGCAATTGTTTTTAACGAAATACAACGATTAGATGAGCGCTTCTTTGCAAACTTGATATAAGAATCCGCAGAGCATATTTGATATTTTAACCGGGAATTGTTGATTTTGGCTTCTTTGTTCAGATTTTATCCATACTTGTAACAACCCTAGTAGTTAAAATTCATATTGCATTTTTATTTTATTTTTTATTTTTTATTTTTTATTAAAATTTCTGTGTTTTGTTTGCAGGTTAAGCATGGTTGGAGTTAGAGCTTGGAGTTTTGGCCCTTAGGCCCATATTTCAAAAAAAAGCTTTGATACCATTTGTAGTGGCCGTATTATTTAACATCAATTAATTCTACAAACATAACAGTAAAATTCAAAAATTCCTTTAATTGAGCACATTCGCATATAAATTTATCAACAAATAATAAAATTTTATAGCAAAATAAAAAAAATACACAATTTAAATTACCTGGGTCTGATGCTAACCCTCTGTTTGTTTGCTTGCCTTGTTGACCACTGCTGAATTGTGTAAACACTACCCAAAACTTGTTCCACCCTGCCAACTAGGACAACTTCCTAGCTCCAGGATATCATATGGATATCCTGGCCCCCATGCCCAAAACCTCTAGTAAACCGGTGCCTGTACTGATCCAATCCAACTACAGAACTCAACTCCCCTCTCTGCAATCCAAGAGAAACCTCAAAGAAAAATAATAATCCCGTAGAATTCCCTCCCTTCGTAAACCTCCTTCCCCTCCATATCCTCCCTTCACCGCCTCTTGCATTTACTTCCTTATCCACCCATTTATTACCTTATCCCCTCATAATTAATATCTTACCCCTTTTAATTAATATCTTATCCCTTTTCGTGTACATAACTTTTTTTTTAATTTAAACAATATAACTTATTATCCCTTTTAAATTTAATACCCAAGTTATTGAATATAATAGGTAGTTAATTAATTAATTAATTAATTAATCAAAATTATAACCTTTAATTAATTAATAAATACTTAATTAATATCATTAGACCAATTGTTGTTTAGTTATTAACATGTTAGGAAAAATTAATTACTTAATAAATCTTTTACTTAATAATCCCTAAGTATATATTCTACTAGGGTTGTTACATACACCCACCCTTCAGGAAACTTTGTCCCGAAGTTAAGGTGTCTTATGGTACAAAGGAAAAGAAACATGGTTCAGACATTCATAACAAGTAACCGACATTATCAGTAAGTAAGTCAAGAAAACTCATACATACTAGTGTATATGTACAAGAAATGCATGTGTAGCTAGTACATACAAGTCTCGTGCATGTACTAATAATCAAAACTATAATCCTTTAGTAATTTATGTATGCATCCAATCCAGTCAGCAAGACTAGACTTTTATAAAAGACAACAACCAATCAATTGTTTGAGAAATCCTTTAATTACATAAACCAATCAAATGTTTGCGAAATCGTTTAATTACAATTATCTAGTTCAACAATTTTATTTAGACAACTGTGGTTTGGTTACATAATTATGAATATTCATATATACACATTTTCTTTTCAAAAGGGAAAAACAATAAATTCCACCATAAGACAATTCTCCATACTCTCTCAACTATTTCTATTCATCCTTCCTTCCTAACTTACTTCCATCTTCATTCCTATCCTTCCTCTGCTGGACTATCTTGGAGCGTCAACTATATTGACCTAACTCCAAATAGAACCCGTAAGTGGAAGTGTCACTATCTTGACCAAGATTCCCCAGTAGGCAACTGACAGTCATCATCACATGTCTAGGGGAGCATGAGCTAACACCTTCCTCCCATGACTTCAGGTTTCAGAGGATATATGATGGGAAATTCCTCCACCCCTCCTAATCATAACTAGGGTCCACACCCTACAATGGAATATACAGTGGCACCGTGTTGCTGGGAGTTTTGTCATCGTTTATTCGGTTTTGGGCAGTTTCATCTCTTGAAATATTGCACTGGTCCATATATCATAGAAATGTATCCAAACTAATATAATTTCACATACAAAGATTCATACCATAATGTTTCTCGGCCAGTGGTCATGTCATCCACTTTCAACATTATTATCCCTTAGCTATTTCGTAGCCCATAACCTGCAGATTAGTTTGTAACACAAACTCATACATTTCTATGCATTATCATCATGTAATTGCATACAACCATAATTTTAATTCGGTATCCGCGTACCAACAACTTAACATCAAAGTTTTCAAGTTAGAAATAGATCTCATAATATCCCATAATTCAATTTCAACACCCCTTCATAAAATTATCATTTACAAAATAGGTTGCATCATATCCAACATCACTCTAATAGAATTTAAACCTTCATAGGATTCTCATTCACATAATATGTTGCACCATATCCATCATCATCAATAACATTTAAACATTCATAAAATTTACATTCACATAGTAGATCACATCATATCCATCATCATCAATAACATTTAATCCTTCATAAAATTTACATTCTCACAATATATCGCGTCATATCCATCATTATCCAAATACATTTAAACATTCATAAATATTCATACGTCTTAAAAAGTTCAAGCATATCATTTAATAGTTTCGCTTGTGAATAGAAAATAAAAGTGTGTAGGCCTTAGGTAATCCTGGCTATCTAAGTCAAAAGGTGGTGTTACATACATCCAACCTTCGAGAAACATATTCTCAAAGTGGTCAAAAAAGTGAGGGATAGTCTCGTCGCAGTGTCTCAGCGTCTTCCCAAGTAGTAGATCCTGGACTATACTTGTCCCATTAGACCTTAACTTGGTCTACCAGACGGTTCCTGAGCTGTCAGACTCTACGATCCAATATGCGTAACAGTTCTACAATGAGAGTTCCCATGTCCGATACCTACAATTCCTTCCAATTTATCTTATGTGAGTCATCAACAACATAATGACGTAAAACAAATACATGAAAAACATTATGAGTTTTATGCAAGTGGGGTGGCAGTACGAGATGATAAGCAATGGGTCCAATTTTCTCTTGGATTCTGAACGGTCCTATAAATCAAGGTGACAACTTTGTCCCCTTCCCAAACCATATGGTATTCTTGTTAGGCCTGATACGAATGAAAAATTGGCCTCCCACTTCATAACTTTAGTCGGTCCTATGTGCATCCACATAACTTTTCTGCCTATCCTATGCTTCCTTTAGTCTCTTCCTAATTTGAATCATCTATTCCTCCATCTCTTGAATCAATTCTAGCCCAACTGTTACTCGGTCTTCTAGCCTATCGCAACTCAATGACATTCTGCATGGCCTTCCACCTCTTTTGAAAAACATTTTCACTGATCCTACCTTTTTTCTTCAGATCTGATTCCTTTCTTAGCACAGATCTTCGCAATTCAAGTATAATACTGTGCACTAAAGAAACAGATCTATGCACAGAGATTTCTTTCTTTTCCTCAGTTCCCAACAATCAAATTTTTAGGGTCAGATCTTTGCACAAAGATTCCTTTTCTTCAGTTCCTAGCAATCACAGTTTCAGGTCCCGACAACAGAACCATTTGTTGGCACAGGGGTAGACCCGAGGTTCAACACTTCAACAACGTACCAACAAAACCCTAACTACCAGCCATTTCGGAAACACCTGCAAAGCAGATGAAGTCTCACCCGAGGCAGAGGCAAGGGTGGTTGCAGGACTCCAGTGTCTGTAACCTTAGCTGGGACATAGATTTGTGATTACAATACTCTAACAAATCACTTAGCAGTTAACACTCGTTATTATGTAACCCTTATTCACATCGTAGATGAAAACCCTAGCTACAGAACAATGCAATATTCACCCAAGTCTAACACATCTAAGCTCTTATCATAAGGAAAGAGATCAGATATAGAAATCATTCATATTACTCAGTACTAAGCCATCATATCAGATTCATCTAAGCATATATTATTACACTAAGAATAAATATCATGAATAATGTAGCAACCATAAAGTACAAAGAAACCATAACACATGATATACGTGGTTCACCCCCAACCTGGGGCTATGTCCACCAACTCTTCTTCTCTTTATTATCCTATGTCAATCTCCTTACATGCAAAAAGCCTCAGAACCCACTCCACATAGGACAAAATATCTGTGTGCACCTTGCCAGATCCTCCTTCCCTGAGCTAGGTTCAAGCACAATTCCTTTCTATAGTATACACATAAGCTTCTTACAATCACTTGCACTTAGCTCTACAAGTTCTCAACACAACATGCATAAAGCATCATAACCATTCGCACTTATCTTACATTATACTTCACTAGATCTCTACTTACATCACCTAGATTTCTATATACATTACAAAATGGGCCTAAAACATGGGTAAACCCATGGGCCAACATCCCCATACCCATTACATAATCCAAAAACCCCAAAATCCCTAAATAAGGGGCAGAGATCCCACGATCTTCGCTTCGACTTGTGCTCCACCTTCGACCATCTTGTCGAAGTCCCAAAAGAGGTCAAACATGAACAAGGATCTCCAAAACTTGGTCAAGGGCCATTAGTAGAATATAAATGTTCACCCAGAAAATTGATCTGGAAAATCAATTTCTCAAGAAATCAGAAGAAATAATTCTGCTGCAATATTGAACTAGAATTGTTCATAATTTCATGAAATTGTTAAATCAATTAGCCTAACAACTTCTGTTGGCTGCACATTTTTGCAGAGATAACAACAATTAGATCAGAACATGATCAACATAGACTGCAAAAATCATGGAAGACACACATGGGGATTACATCCAGGAATATGAGATCAGAGGGATGTATGTCCATATGGGTAATGAAGTTACAAACTCAAATGGTCATGGAGAAGGAAATGAAGAAATAATGAAGTTGGTAGAGACCATTAAAAATTTCCAAAATGATGTATAGAGTTATAAATATGATAATTAAAGGCTTATGAAATCCAAGGAGCAGTAGGAGGAATTAAACATAAATTTAATGCAGAGCTTGGACATAATAGAAAAGAAGATGGATAAGGAGAATGAATCAAGAAAATCAGGAAGTCACAGGTCTCATGATGAGAGAGGAAGAACAAGAAGTATTGGCAGACATCACCATCACTCCCTAGGGCATTCCACTAGGAGAGAACATAGTAGATCAAGTCCATCCCATTCTAAGAAGCATAAGAGGAGGTCTGGGGTGGATGAGATACAAGGAGAAATGAAAAAAAAATCAAACCTCATATATTTGATGGTGAGCACAAGAAGGATGAAGATGCAAATATTGGTTGTTAGGAATGGGAAAGTATTTTCAATTACATAATTAATCTTCACATGCAAAAGGAAGAATTTCCATCTATCAACTCAAGGGAAAGTAATCCATGTGGTGGGACCAATTTGTGCAGGTGCAACACATTAAAGAGAAAATTGTTACTTAGAAGGAATTCAAGAAGTTATTTCAAAAGAAATACTTGAATAAGAGATACTATGACAAGAAAATGAAGGATTTATTTGAACTCAAACTTGGGAGTATGACCATAGATGAATATGAAAGAAGGTTTTTAGAATTGCTAAAGTATGTTTCTTTCATCAAGGATGAGATAGTTAATATTTAGAGGTATTTGAGTGGATTGTCGTCATTCATCAATGACAAGATACAATATGATGATCCAAAAACATTGGAGGAGACCATAAGGCAAGAAAAATTCTTTTATGATCAACATAAAGGAAGGCCAAATTTCCAAAAATCTTGGGAAGATAAGAAGAAAAACAAGATGGAACAGAGAAAGAAGGGGATTAGGCCACCATTCTCCAG
>CBVK0101060968.1:0-19581 GCA_900067695.1 Picea abies
CTCTTCCGATCTCACCCTTCCATACATTTTCAAAGGTAGCAGGTAGCATTTTGACAAAAATCTACATCAACACAGACCATCCACAATACATGTCCACATTATAATACCATAAATCATTGCTCCTATAAATCTCAAATCTAGGTCCCTCTATCATCCTCAACTTCAGAAAACAAAAACTACAGTATAAAGCATATACATATCACATATTTGTTTATTACAAAGTCTTGAAAGTGTCTTTGTTATACAATCTTCCATGCTTTCACTTAGATGTGAAGCATATTCATGTCACATATGTTCATTAATGTCCAAAATAAGAAAAACACAAAAAACAAGGCTTCCCATTCAAATCCTATGACAAACCATATCATTTTCTCCTCGAATGAAGGGGATGGATAAAATTTAGCAATATTGTCTTATTGTTGTTCCCACCTATGTCAATAAATAGGGGCTATCAACAATCCTTCCTTGTACAAATAATTTAGAGTCATGTTCCTTTCTCTATAAACATGAATAAAAGAAACACTAGCGAATGTGTTTTTAATATTCATGATTTCCTCAACAATGGGTCTTAGAAAAATGATTTTTAGTGCCCTTTCACCCTTCATCCATTCTATAACTAACATAGAATTACCCATGAATTGAATCACTTGTACACCCTTATTTGTTGCCACCCTTAAAAACCAATTTTAAAGCCATCAATTCATCTTTGTTCTTCGTGATTCTTCCTAGACTTATTTTGAATTTATACCAATAGAAGTCAGATAGATATATCTTTCTCCTAAGACTAACTGGGTGTCTATTTTCCTTGTTTTTTGAGAAAATAAAATATATTTAAAAAAAAAATTCAACTTTCGGTAAACAAAAGTACCTTTTTTTTATTTAAAATTTCACTTTATAGTTAAAAAAAAAACTTGTCATGAATTTTGTTAGCTTTCTATTGATTATTTTTTGAAATTTTTTTATTGACATTTGATATGTCAATTTAGTGATTCATGTTTGACAGTATGTTTCTTAAAAATGAAGGCGCTGATAATGAATTATGCTTATTGACATTAATTTACTCAATATTAAACTTTTGTTTATGAAAAACGAAATATACTGCGACAATCCAAACAGACTCTATTAAAGTATGGCTATAGTTTTGAATACAACCGATGAATATTATAATTACTATAATTTTTTGAAATTGACCACTCTGAAAAAGTTGCATATTTTAAACACGTTTAGATTGACACCATGTATCTACCTTAATTTCTATTTAAAAGTAAAATGTAAAAGTGCCCTTTTGAAGAGGACAATGAAAGGTTCCGTAATATAAATTTTTCATAATTTTCGACTGTGTATTATTGTAGATATTGATTTTTCATTTTACTGAATCATTATGTCATCTAAAAATAATATGCAGACATGTTTTTATAAAATTAACTAAAATTACTAAAAAACAATTAAATTGAATACAAATTGTATCAAATGAAAGTAGATTCAATTATGAAAATGTTGGTACTAGTTCCAAACCAGACTCACAGTATTTTAAGGAGTCTGCTCCTCCCCAAGTCCGAGTAAGTTGAAGTGAACACATACTTTTCTTAAAAGTGTCATAGTTACAGGTTTTCGGTCGAAAGTTAGTATTTTTCGGGCGAAAGTTAGTTTTGACGGAAAATTGTTGTTAGATTTAAAATTTGTGTTTGATTTTTCAAGGGTGCCGTTAGAATTAAATTTCGGCTGAAAAAACATTTTGGCCGAAAAATTCAAGAGTTTGACTGAAAATGTGCCATTAGCAATTTTTGGGACCCGATTCTCATGAAAGTTCAAGAGTTCCCCCTCACCCTTCCAATAAATGGATCCCCTTGGTCTACCTATCGTGTAAAGAACTTGCCCTACTAAACCCATTTAAATTTTTTGCTTTGACACAACAAAATTAACAACAGACCGTACAGACTAATTTATTCATGCAATTAACAACAATTATAAAACACATAAACGGATACTATTTACAGAAACTCGAAAACATTCCAATAATATATATACAACGAAATAAACATGATAAAATACAACTTAACTTATCTTTAAATAGATGAACTAATTAGTTGCATATGAAGGACGTTCCTCTCGACCATAGGCTTGATGTCATTTTCTCTCAATGACAAGCCACCCCTAAGCTGAGGCTATGAGTCCACAAAGAGGTTTGGCCCTCTTGGTTGTCCACTCTTCGCACACAACAACCCAAAACCCAGGTTCTCCACTCCAACAACAATTCCAATCCACCATCTCTCTTTCCCCTCAACCTACACAACCCAAGGAATAGGATCCCCCTTCTCTACCACGTAGTCACTCGGGCCTTCCCACTTCCCTCCAGGGTTCTAGTGAACATGGTTGGCTAGGAAATCTCATAGCTGGGGACTCCAAGAATTATTAGCTACTCCAAGAGTGCTCAGAGAAACCTTCTCAAGGTTCTTGAGTCATTTCCTCATTAGGAAATGCACTTACATGCATACGTCCCACATTACAAGCATACACCCTTATTTTCAACATAAAACTTATCCCAACAAGCTATCTTTCCATGGATAGCATGGCTAGTGCATACACCCTTATTTTCAACATAAAACTTATCCCAACAAGCTATCTTTCCATGGATAGCATGGCTAGTGCTCTTCCCAACACCCCCACCCTCTCTTGCTGCCTAAAAACCAACATGTAAAAATTGTCCTCTTTCTCCCATGCATGTTGAATCTCACATTTCCCAAGGTTGATTGTACTCAGCCCCATGCTCTCATTAACTACATGAAGTGACTTCCTCACCCAACCTCTTACATGTATTCAATGATTGGGTGTCTAATAATTCAAAGCGATGATTAGATGGTAATGACACATTAACTTAGGCAAATGACATGGGTTTCCCCTTAGACCCCATTTTAGCCCCCTCTCTTATGGAATCACACCCCCATGTTGTTATTATCTTTCTTGTATCGCAACCAATGATTATTAGTTTATTAATCATTTCAATGTACAATTTACATAGTTTAGCCACCGACCATATAAATCAGTACATGCTCTTCGGTCCAAATATATCAACTCACCAACCTAAATCACATTTACACAATTACATTATAATTTATGGGGATTGAAACTAAGGATGTTACACATCAAAGTAAGCCTAGGCTCCAAATTTGTCAATACATTCAACCATTACCACTCTTGTGGGCTTACTAGCTTTATCATGTTTGTATTGTTTAAGAATAGACCATCCTTGTGAATCACATATTTGGGGAGGGGTAATTTTATTGTCAAAAAGACCAAAATTTATAGCTAGCCAAAGTTTGCATGCAACAATAAGACATAGTGCATTATACAACCTAGTCATAGGTTTTTGAAATGTTTGTTAGTGCATCTCCACGTTATGACCCTTGCAAATATTTCTCAATCCAGATAAAACTATAATTTCCTTCCATACATAATCATCATGTGAACATTGAATTAGAATATGTGAAATATCTTCATCAGCAACCTTACATAATGGACATCTCCCAGTACTCTACTAGATTCTCTTTTATATAAAATCCTAAGTAGGAACTCTTTGATTTATGGCTAGCCATATAAAGTTTTTTGCTTTAAGAGGAATTTGAATTTCCAAATCCCTTTGTACCACCACAACTAATTCTAGGGCATATCTTTCTCCCTAGGCATTGTGTATCCTAACTTAGGAGTGTATCTGCCACCAACATGATTCCTAGACCAAAGAAGCTCATATTCATCATATTTTATCCTGACATGATTACTTTTTAGGGCATGACAATTATTGTTCCAAATATGTCCCACTTCTCCAACAAAACCCCTTCTCCCAACACCATACCATTCCTGACTCACGATGGTTGATCTTACAGGATCATCAACTTGATATAAATAATAAAAACCTCTTGCTCTTAAGAATTCTACCATATTCCTATGTGATTTATAATTTTCATCACACACTATCGATGAATTGTCTCCCGACCTAACTCTATTTCCAACACTGACCTTCCATACAAGCCATTTACCAATCAATGGGAAGGGCAATATTATTGCCTTCCATATAATTGATGTGTTTTAAAAAGATTAAATATTTGATCTTATATAGTCTTATATAGTCAGAGGCTCGATACATTTTTTATTTACCACCTTACACCACAAACCTCTTCCTTCAATAAGTCTCTAATCGCATTTTGCAACTAGAGCTCTTGCAAAGTAATGGATATTTTTTATGCCCCATCCACCCATTTCCTCCAGGGAAAAAATATTCTTCCAAGATACCCATGGGAAGTTCTTCCTTTTACTTTCTCTAACCCATGGGAAATTGAAGTTCATTCTTCTTTCTTGCTCCAAGATGCCTCTAGTGATAAATGATAGGGAGACCCAACAAACTAGAGTAGCTTCTAAAACTTATTTGACTAATACCAACCTATAGCCCTTGATAACCACTTATTGCCCCACAATGATAATATTTTCTCCACCTTAGAGATCATCCACCCAAATCCGTTTTGTTGTAATCATTAGGCTTTAGATAAAATCCTAGGTACTTTATACCTAGTTGCAACTCAACTTCTGAAAAAGAAAACATTCACATGAACTATACCTTGTCTTCTTAATTTTTTTTTAAACTTGAAATGGGAAATTTATATTAATAAAAAAGATGTAGCAAAGCTTGCAGCATAGGTACAATGAGAAAAAATAATAGATATTTCCATGGTCTGATGTTGAGGCTTAACAACCCTATTTCAAAATTTATTCGCCTACTTTTCCAAATACCCAACAAAGCTACATTCCACAACTTCTTACATTAGTAAATTCACACAAATTGCTTGCATAACAAAAGATAAAAGCAATACACAATTATATTGGATTGTAGGTCCGACTTCTTCTCATCATTGGTCGGGATGCCACTTAATATGTCTTCTTCTTTCCTACTTTTGTCCACACTTCTTTTGCATTTGTTGGAGTCCTTGATTTTCCCGTTGATCATAAATTGTCTTGATCTAGTGGTTTTGCTTGTTCTAGTGCCTTCGTTTCTTCAACCTGATCAACCTAACTTGCCATTGGTCGTGGAATTAACTAAATTTTTGTTTCCTATAATGAATCAATAGAAACAAATTCTTCTTTCTCCAGGTTCTGAGTTACCATTTCTTGATGTATTTCTTGAGGTATCTGATGCGGTTGGATTGGAGGATTTGCTTATGAAGGCATTCCACTAGAATGCAAGACTATCAATTGATCTTCCTTAGAACCGACCCACCAAGTTGATTTTTGCTACTGGGTCTTATTCTTCCTTAGCCTTTGGGGAATTGTGTTGCAATGTGCCATATTTCAAAACATACTCTACATGACAAAGGAACTCTCTCATAGTCCAACTTCTAAGACCATGCATAATTTTTACCTGTCAAGTTAATTTATGTTGGAAACCCTTTACTAAAATCCATTTCCATGCATATTCTAGCATATGTTGATATGTTATGCCTCTCAGTTTCACGACTTGCAAAATGAAACTTTATGAGAGTTGAACCAATGGCTTGAAGAGAGAGTAAATCCCATAAATGTAAAGGCAATTTAGGAACCTCACCCAAATAGGGGCTAAAGAAATAATATCAATCAAAGGATTGAAAGAAGGAGACCAAGGTTTCATGCACAGACTCGAGTTTCCCCAAAACCACAGACCTGAATTAAAAATTAGATCCTTGTCTTTTGCAATGTCAAACTCAACAATGAAGAAACCCTTCACATAGGGGTCAATGAAAACATATTTTTTGATCACTGGCATCCAAAAATTTGAGATCCAATCATGAATATTAGCTAACCTGGGACAAAACCCATTGAAGCGGCAAACCAAACCGTTAGATTTGAAGAAATCTACAACTTCATTTGCATATGGACCCATGGGAATTGTTAAAGTAGGGGCTTCCTACACCAAAACAGAAATGGGAGAAGGAATATTAGGATACTTAGACACGTAGGAGTTGGTTAAGTAAAAATGTGCTTCTTTAGTATGCATTAGTATGCACTTGTATTTATGTTATCTGACAATCACGACATGTTTTAAACATAGAGTGATCCGACAACTCATATTCTCCTAGGTCTTAATGACTATATTGATCAATGGTTTGACACCTGATTGGTCCATGATCTTTATTTAAAGAGCATGTAGGGTCATTTTTTGATGATCGATTATGATAAACTCTCTTGCAAAATATATTTCTTTTGCATTAATATATTGCCTCAAGTGGCCATGTTGGTCAGGGCTATGGATTGTTTCCCTCTTCAAAGGTTTTAACCATGTAAAAAAATCAATGTGTTGATCTTTGATTTGGTTGTGTGAGTGGTTAATGAAGGTTTTCATCCTATGTAGTAATACCCGGTTTTGTCAAACATGATATTAGAGTCCTATTTGAAGACCCACTCCCATTGTTGATAGAGATCTTGAACCCATGTTGCCACATTTTCAGGTTCTGTTATTTCTATGCATTTCTAGGCTAAATGAATTGTTCCATTGCATCTAGAGTGTTGTTTTCAATTATGCTCTTTTTTGTGCACTCTATGTGATATCAACAAATAAAAAACAGAGTAGAAAGTGTTTTTCTTTTGGCATATGCTCATTTCTCTATGTTTTATGTGTGCTTAGAAAATCATAAATAAAGAGAAAACTTTCATTTTCTAGGTAAGCTAACCAAGATCTAACCCCATTATTGTTGAGATTCATAAATTATATTTTTCAAAATTTTGTTTGTTTTTGTGTGCGGTGTTGTTGAACTTTTTTTGCAGGCAAAAACAAGGGTTTTTGGGGTAAGCAAGAACTTCGAGGCAAGAAAAACAAAACCTCCTCCGTTAAAATTGTTATATATTTTGCACTAGCTCACTTGGTTGGAAGTTGCTTTATTTAATAAAAGGTCCGGAGTTCAAGTCTCTCATTTTAAAGTTACTTTTTGAAAACTTATTGCATTATCTCATAATTTTATTGTAAAATGCATTTCACTTAAATTATAGAAGTGAATCACTATAAAATAACTTAATATTTTTTTTTTCAAGTTACTGTTTGCATTCAACTTTAATTTATAAAGTAACTTCATTTGAAAAGTGATTCTCACTTTTTTTTCCGCAGAAAATTCACACTAATTATATTAATATTATAATTTTTCTTACATACCCCGTCAATAATGTCGGTTCCAATGGTCAAAAATCTGTCAAACTCTCAACAAGAGGGATGAGACATGTCCTCCAAACATAGGCCAACATAATCAAAACAAAATAGAAGGCTCCACCAAAGCACTAATCATCACAATCCTGATCTAAACAAAACAGAGAATCCCTACTCAACAGATGTAGTTAGAAAATATCAAAATGCTGAATATTTCCAGGAACAACTCCGTCCCAGGAATGATAGAAAAGTCTTCCGCTCATCGTCGTGAGGGATTTCTTAGATAAAAAATCTGCCTCCATATTTTTGTCTCTGTAAATGTGCTGAAAGTTAATAATCCTGAAGGTGGCCACCAAATTAGTAATTTTACTTTTCCATCCTTCAATATTTATGGCCCGGAGGTTTGCTTTTTTTCTTAACCATTCAATTATTACTTTTGAATCACCGAATAACTGGATATCGCTGATATCTAATTGTTTGGCAATAAAAAGAGCAGCCCACGCTCCCATAAGCTCCGCTTTGGTGTTTGTTCCCTCCCCACAATTTAAAAACCATCTATATTCCTTCAATGAGCACGACTTAATAACATCACCTACCCCACAATTTGTGCCACCAGCCTCCGATGCTCCATCAAAAAAAGCCATTGAACAACCCTTCATCATAAACATAGAATTTATTTTTAAATTCTTCTCTTTTTCATTCACTGAGACATTTCCAAGAGCACCCAAGGCCATGTAGGCAGTCACCCTTGCTGATGGGATTTTTCCTTCAAAGAGGATTCTGTTATGAACCAGACAAAGGTGCCAACAAACCAGCAAAGGTAGTTTTTTTGAATTTTCAGGTCCACTGTTCCACTCGTCCATACACTCATCGAGAGTATTTCCATACCACTGAGATCTCAAATTTAGCATGTGAAAACAATGGAACCAAACCTCCTTAGAAAATGGGCAATGAATAAAGAGATGAGGAATATCTTCATTGTAATTCATGCACAAGAGACAGTAACCTGGACTGATCCAACCTTTTGACTGTAAGTTGTCCCATGTGAGTAACCTATTCTCCACTGCCAACTAAAAGAAGAGGATAATCTTCAATTGAACTTTCTGCTTCCACAAACTTGCTTTCCAACCTTGGCTGACAGGAAAGTTGAAAGTGGAAATGTGCGCATCATAGCAATTTTTAACAGACAACACACCTGAATCGTCCCCTCCAAACCAAAGAAGCGAATTAGCTTGGTCCCCCCTCAGAATTACACCTGATTTATTCAAGTCAGCAATGAAAGTACTGCACTGCACCGTGCATGCACTAGTTAAATTCAGATCAACACTTGTTTTCCAAACCTCTGTCAAGGTAATCGGATTTACACAGGATGAAGTTTGGGCTAAATTAATGATATGGTTGTTGTTTATAAACTACACCAGTTCTGAACTGAGCCAAGCACAATCCCCCGTGCCAAGAATCACATCTCTGCCTATAGCAATAAGACGCCCATCCCCTGGCCTCCAACAGAGCCAGCGAAGAATAACCGGCAACGATTTGAGAAGACTTGACCATAGCCTCGAGACTGCACACCGATTGTGTTGAGGCTATCTGAGCCAATTTACAAGAGAAGAAGATTTTAAATATTTTTCCATGACAATCTGATGCCAGACGCTTTGATGTGTTAGAAGTCTCCAAAGAGTAGCAACATTAAGTGCTAAATTGAAATGATAGAGGTTACGAAACCCCCACTCCCCATTTTTTTTGGTCTAGCGAGAAGATCCCACCTGCAAAGATCATATTGACAAGAGTCTGACCAGCCATTCCATAAGTAATGAAAAATCAGTTTAAGAATCTTATTGAGGATAGAGCGAGTCAAGGATTCCAAAGACATCCAGAAGATCGGTTGTCCTTTCAAGATAGATTTGATGAGAATGTATCTTCCTCCTAAGGAGAGCCACCGGTTATACCAACCCAAAATTTTCTGAGAAAACTTTGCAACTAACCAGCCCCATCCTGAAGCTCGGCTTGGACCACTCTTTAAGTAGTACCCCAAATATTTGAAACCCTCTAAAAGTTTGCTGAAAGAAAATGAAAGAAGATATTTGAACGTAGAAAGCTCCAAGTCATTGAGCCCTTCATAAATGACAGTTGATTTCGGCTGATTTACTAAGAGTCCCGTAGCGCTACAAAATAGCTCAATGATATATTTTATCTACTTCCACTCAGCAAGACTCGCCTTTGACATAATAAGAACGTCATCTACAAAGAGCAAGTGAAAATTTTTAGTCATTCTAGAAACATTTATACCTGAGATCACTCCTTCGGCAGCTGCTTTCTTCAATAATAGGCTGAGTCCCTCCATCATAAGAATGAAAAGTAGGGGGGAAAGTGGACAACCTTGACGAACCTCCCTCTTTCTTCTGAAAGATTACGAAGGTTCTCCATTTACTAAGACAACGAAGGATGAAGAAGTTACACAGGACATAATCCAATTTGTTAATTGAATACCCAAGCCCACTTATTCTATAAAAGCAGGTCACTTTTCAAGTAACTTATCTGTAAAAGTGAGCTTACAGGCAAAGTCAGAAGGAGGGGATTTTTTTTTTTACTCATCCACCTCATTGTGCATCCATCAACACATGGGCCAACTTCTACTCGAAACATGACACTTTGGCCACCATTTATGCATTTTTAAAAAATGACATAACTTTCACATCAAAAGTCTATTTTTAGTGTCGTTTTTTTTAAACAACATATTTTTTCAAGAGATTTCCATCTTGACAGTCACTTTCATCTTTTCAATCCATATTACCCACGTATTTTAATATGGGCTTCTCTAAGTGATCTTTTGTTTATTAGTGCCAACTACTTCTCATGGAAGTCCCGTATGGAGGATGTACTAATAAGTAAATGATTGTACTGGGTTACCTTGAGAAAAGAACAAGCCCCCACTTATGTCAAAAAGAAAGCCAAATGGGACAATAAAAATGACAAAGTATGTGGATTAATAAAAATGTCCATCTCTCATGATTTACGGTTTCACCTTCAAGGAATTTTTGGCCCAGATGAAGCCTATGCTAAGCTAGAAATCATATTTGATAAACACAATGTGATTTGAGTCCACTAGATTGAAAATCAGTTAATGACCTTAAGTCCCAATGATTTCTCTTGCATTGAAGATTATTTATCTAAGTTCAAAACACTTAGACTTTTACTTCAAGATTGTAACATAGATTTGAAGGATGACCAATGCATATATATTATTCTTGCTAAGCTTGGTAGTGCATATTTTGTCTTTGTATCTACCTTTTATGCCATTAGAGAAGCTCTAAGGGGTGCTTACCAAGCTCCCACTCTTAGTTTTTTTGTGATTATCTAATTAAAGAGAAAGATAAGCTCTTGCAACTTGGAGTGATTAGCACTATAGGTACATATAACAAAGTCTTAGTGGCCTAGCAGAAAGATAAAACCAAGCATCCAAAGAAGTAACATCCTTGCAACAACAAGCAAAACAAGGGTCTCAAAACCCTCTTAACCAACTTCTACTCCCGATGGTGACAAAGTACCAACATAAAAAAGTAAGAAGATTGACATGCATTAATTTTTGTGGGTGAGATGGTCATCTCGAGTCTAAATGTTTTAAAAATATGGAGGCCTTAGAAGCAATAATGAAGAAGCACAACTTCAATCTTGATTCTTCTTCTTCTAAATCTTCTTCTCATGGACATGCACTTTCTACTTCTGATTTTTCCTTCAATGCAACACCCACTTCTTCTTCTGATGAGTGGCTTATTAATTCTGGAACATCTTATAATATGACTAAGGATAAAGCCATCTTTTTTGCTCTTAATGAATGTAACACCAAACAAATATTTGTTGATGATGATAGATCTCTTAATGTTGTAGGTTTTGGAACAATTCAGGTAGATAATGGTCATTTCAATGATGTATTATGCATTCCAAGTATTTCCTGCAACCTTCTATCTATATATCAGATGAATCATTCGAGCGAAGGTAAAAATGTAGATTTTTCACTTCACTAGGTTGTATTCAATGATTTAAAATATCCTAAGCATGTCACAACACCTCAAATTGTTGATGATATTACCAGGTTGTACAAATTTGACAACTTTGGGTCATCATCTTTTCCATTAGTCTTTGTTGCTCATAGCGATGACTTGAGCAAACTTTGGCTTGAGAAAACTTTGGCTTGAGTAGTTTGGTCATCTAAACTATCACTCATTACAGTAACTATGTAGTCAAAATATGGTGATTGGTCTTCCTCTCATTTCTTGTAGAGATGGTGTTTATGACAGTTGTGTGGTCCACTTTCTTCTCCTTCTTGCTTTGGGTGCAAGTACTTCTTAACTTTCATTTATGACTTTTCCAGATGCACTGGTTTACTTATTAAAACTTAAGGGAAAAGTTTTTGACATGTTTTTGGCCTACAAGGCCCTTGTAGAAAAAAAATATGGACATCAACTACAAAGGTTAGAACAGATAATGGAGATGAATATGTGAACAACAAGTTTACAAACTACTGCACTACAAAGGGCATTCAAATGCAACATATTGTTCCATATACACCACAACAAAATGGTGTTGCTTAGAAAAAGAATCATACATTAAAGGAAATGGCTAATTGTATGATTTGATCTAAATGATTAAGTCTTCATTATTGGGTGGAAGCCATCAATTGTGCCAGTTACATAGTAAATTGCACTCCCACAAAGGTTTTAAAAAATATAACATTGGAAAAAGCATTGACTACAATTAAGCCAAATGTAAGCCACTTCCATGTATTTGGTAGTGAATCATGGGTTCACATTCCTAATGAAAAAATGAAAGCATTACCACCTAAAAGTGAGAAGTGCATTTTTGTTGAATATTCTGAAGATGTCAAAGGTTATGGACTTCTTCAACCTCATTCCAATGAAATAATTATTAGAAGATATGTTAAATTTAATGAAAATCTCTTGGCTTGTGAGCCCAATTCGACACATGTGCCATCTTTGGCATGCGATCCATCCTCAACATTTGCGCCATCTTCTGTCCCTATTTTGGTTTTTTCTTTAGATGATGAAAGCGAGAATGAAAATCTGCCTCTACCTTCTCACCTTCCTCTAGATGATTCCATTGAACATGAACATGCACTAGCACTACCGCTTCCTAGATGGGTTCATTCAACTCAAGAGTAGTTGGTGATCTTGATGGATATTATTCGTATCAAAATTGAACATGTTCACAATTCTAGCGAGCCTCCTTTATTTTAGCTCAAGTTTCAAAGACTCACGATCTAGACACATTTGCAGAAGCTTCTAACCATCCAGATTAGGCACACCAATAAATGAAAAATACCATTCTTTAATGGTGAATGATACTTGGGAACTTGTACCTCTTCCAAAAGAAAATGTACCATATGTAAATGGGTGTATAGAACTAAGTATGCATGATTTGGAAGTGTTGAAAGACATAAGACCCGATTAGTTTCCAAAGGATTCTCTCAAGTTGAAGGCATTGCCTACAGTGAAACATTTGCCCCCATAACCAAAATAAATTCCATCCACCTTGTTCTTGCCCTTTCTACCTCACATAAATGGGAGGTCCATTAGATGGATGTTAAATCCCCCTTCTTGCATGGAGATTTGCAAGAATAGATCTACATGGAAACAACCTCCTAGCTATGTTCAAAATGACTCTAGCCTTATATGCCATCTTAAGAAATTTCTCTATGGTCTTAAGCAAGCTCTCCAAGCTTGCAAAAATGGATAGCTTTCTTCTTGACACTGGATTTTCTAGATGTCATTCTAACCCTAATGTTTATACCAAGAAAGCAGGAAGCCATCTCATAATACTTGTTCTTTATGTTGATGACCTTATCCTCACTGGTAGCAACCCTAAACTTTTAACCCGTGTGAAATCCAATGTTAAAAAGAAATTTGAAATGACAGACTTATGCTATTTGCATTATTTCCTTGGCCTCCAAGTATTGCAAACTAAGGAAGGTATTTCCCCTTCCTAGTCTAAGTATGCATGTGACCTTCTTCATCACTTTCACATGGAAGATTCTAAGCCATTCATTTCTCTCTTCCAGTCTAGAGTCAAACTTACTACCACCTGTATTACTCCCGAAGTTGATGCCACTTTGTACTGTCAGTTAGTTGGTAACCTTCTCTATTTGACTCATACCCATCTTGATATTTCCTTTGTTGTTGGTCTCATTGGTTGGTATATGCAAACACCCCATGAGAGCCATTGGAAAACAACAAAAATGATACTTTGGTATATCCGAGGTACAATTTAGTTTGGGATACATTACAGTTCAGAGGGGGCTCCTTTGTTGGTTGGTTTCACTAATTTGGATTGGGTCGATGACCTTGATGATTGAATGTCTACTACAGGTTATGTTTCCAGCCTTGGTTCCAAACCCAACACTTGGGCTTGTAAGAAACAATAGGATATTGCTCTTTCTTCAACAGAAGTAGAGTACAAGCAACAAGTAATGCAAGTTAAGAAGCCTTGTGGCTTCAACAAATCCTTTGAGAGTTTGGATTCCAGCTGTAGCATCCGTCCACCCTATGGTTCAATAATCAGAGTGCCATCAAACTCATCAAATATCTAGTTCAACATTAACACAACAAACACATTGAGCTACACATGCACTTCATCACAAAGCTCATTCATTATCAAGTCATTGAAGTACTTTTTTTCTGATCCAGATTATTTTCGGCACGAAATGAGAGTGGAGATATAATAAAGAAATGCACATAGATATTTCAGATATCCAATAATATAACATAAATGTATCAGAGATGCAACCATAAACACAAAGATACAATAATACACAATTTTCTATTAATGAGCGAAAATGTACGAAGACTGTAAAATACAGAGTGAAAGACTCGCTAGAATGGTGACAACTTATCTCTGAGAAGAGATGTGTCCGCTACTTGCATTTGCAAGAAGATGATTTTACAATGAGGCTCCAAAGGCCTTTTTTATCATAAATAAAATCCAAAACCCTAACCCCGGAAGATGAAAAGCCAACAGTTTTGTGGACCTCGTTTTGGGTAGTTTGGTGTATCAACTTTCCAGGGGCGTAACTTTGGCATACGATCTTCGTTTGGGGTGCACAATAGCTTGTTGGAAAGGTATCGCCGAGGAGATTCATTTTAGGGGCTCAATCAGAGCCTTTGTGAATCATTGAGAAGCTCGATCCCGAAAAACCTTCATTTAGGCCCTCAAAATGGCCCCGGAAGTTAAAAACTACTAAAAATAGTAAATTACCAAAATTACCAGAAAATTGTTTTGAGCCAGTTGGAAAAGGTGGGTGGCCATCGATATCCACCTAGATCAATCCCCCCTCCTTAGGAAGCAATGGTCTCCATTGTGTTGAGTGCCCGGGGGAGAGGGAAAAGCATTTAATGAATTTGCATCTTGATGAGTTACTTGCCTTGTTGGAGAAATTGCGTTGCTTAGCTTGTTGAAGGTTGTCACGAACCTGTGGCTGGAAGGGTTGGACATTTTTAACTAGTCTGGCTATGTGAGATGCCTGTGTGTAGAAGGAATCTTTACACTTTGCTGCAATCTTGTCGACCTGCTTCTGTTGGATATAAGGTGCTTGGGCCGAGGCTGTAGTGGTTGCAGTATCCTTTTGTTCACCTTTTGAACAGATTGTGAAGAAGCTGAATTTTGTAGTATGAGATACTACCTTGCGGCATTGTTTAGATGGAACAATAGTCGGAACTACCTTTGGTATTCTGTAGAGATGACCCCCCAAGGAAATAATGACACTACGAGGTCGCGACTCATAAACAACATGGCACTTCCACATCTATGGTTGGCCTAAGAGAACATCACAGACATCTAGTGGGGAAACATCACATAATACCTCATCCTTGAAGGGATGGATTCCGTATGACAATCGACACTGCTGGCTAACACAGAGATATCATCCCTAGCGAAGCCACCAGATGTTGTATGGCTGCGGGTGTGGTGTTGTCGACAACCCCAACTGTTTGACGACCTCTGCTGAGATGAGGTTCTTTTGGCTTCCTCTATCAACAATAAAATGCAGCAGGGTCCCCTTCACCCACATATGTGAATGAAAAAGGCGCTCCCCCTCTTCAAGATCTGTGGGTTCTTCTGGTTGAATTACTGCGGTTGTGACAATAATAATGGGGTCTAGGTCAATGATTTGTCTTTTACTAGTATTTTCAGAATAAGATTTCGAATCAGGGTTCGACTCCTTGTCTTTGATCTCAACCACCATTGACTATTTTGAGCGACATTCATTAGTGTTGTGCCAAGGGCTTTTGTGGAAATCACACCATTTTCCGGTGTCCTTCTTTGTCTTCCCGTGGCTTGGAATGGTTTTTGGGAGACTGTTTTTTAGGGCAGTCTTTATCATACTTTGGTTGTTGCATATTTGTAGACCTGAACTCACGTTTGTTCCGGTGCTTAAATTTCTGCTCGATTTTAACAACATATCGATAAGCAACACCGAGTGATGAGATGTTCAGAAAATCTATTTCAGTTTGGATGTATCCGTGTAGAGCCCCATGGTATTTCAGAGCCAAATGTCGTTCAGAGTCTTTGATACCCAGCTTGGTGCGCAAGATATGGAAGGTATTGGTGAACTCCGGAACTGCTTGGCCCCTCTCCTGTCACAATGTGGTCCATCTCATGTACTGGTCCTCATAGTTTCCAACAGGGTAATATTGTTCCTTTACCGCATCCACCATCCACAAAAAAATCCCAAGTGGGCTCGGCCCCATATATTCCAGATTCCTCTTTGGAAATTTTCTCCCAGTAAGTTTACCACCAATGTTTGACATGGGGGAGAGCCTTAAGGAGTGCGAAGGTGATCTTTTCTCTATCGAAGAAATTATGAACAAAGAAATAACCTTCTAACAGATTTAACCATTTTTCTAGGGCATCCACATCTATCTGTCCTTCAAATATGGGAATATGAAAATTAACTTGTACCTTGAAAGGTGAGGTGCCTCCAAAGTGGTCGCTTGATGAAGACGCGCCCGTTTTTATCGGCAGACGTTGAAGGATGTGGGAAAAATTCTCCATCATTTCATCCCTCTGTTGCGTGAGAGCTTGCTCAAGCAACAAATTAATAGAATTGTCTGCTCTGTCGTTTTTATTTTCTTCTACCATGGAGGGTTTATTGGTGTGCGAGAGCGATTGTCCTCAAGAGAGACAAGCTTGAGACCCAACTTTCTATACTCGGACCTCGTCGGGGACATGCACTGAAAAACGATCAAGAGCAGCCTGCTCTGATACCACTGATCCAGATTATTTTCGACATGAAATGAGAGCGGAGATATAATAAAGAAATGTACAGAGATATTTCAGATATCCAATAATATAACATAAATGTATCAAAGATGCAACCATAAACACAGAGATACAGTTATACACAATTTTCTATTAATGAGCGAAAATGTACAAAGATTGTAAAATACAGAGTGAAAGACTCGCTAGAATGGTGGCAACTTATCTCTGAGAAGAGATGTGTCTGCTACTCGCATTCACAAGAAGATGATTTTACAATGAGGCTCCAAAGGCCTTTTTTATCATAAATAAAATCCAAAATCCTAACCCTAGAAGATGAAAAGCCAAAAGTTTTGTGGACCCTGTTTTGGGTAGTTTGGTGTATCAACTTCTCGAAGACGTAACTTTGGCATACGATCTCCGTTTGGGCCGCACGATAGCTCGTTGGAAAGGTATCATTGAGGCGATTCATTTTGAAGGATCAATCAGATCCTTTGACCATTATTTATAAGCTCGATCTCAAAAAACCTTCATTTAGGCCCTCAAAATGGCCCCAGAAGTTAAAAACAGCTAAAAATAGTAAATTACCAAAATTACAAGAAAACTATTTTGAGCTAGTTGGAAAAGCTGGGTGGCCACCGATATCCACCTAGATCATTTTCCCTATAGATGATCAAGCTACAAACATTTTCACAAAGTCTCTTATAGAAGCAATTTTTTCCAAACTTCGATCTACGTTAGGAGTTCAAGAAGTTGTCATTAAGGGGGAATAAGATCTTTTGCTTCCTTTTTTTTTTTTCTATTGTGTCACCTTTATAAACATGTCAATCCTATCCCAAGTTGTTCTTAAGGGGGGATGTTAGGATATTTAGACACTTAGAAGTTAGTTAAGTTCAACTTGGTCTAATATGTCTTTAGGAAAAACTATGTTTCTTTAGTGTGCATTAGTATGCATTTGTAGTTATGTAATCTGATGGTCACAATATGTTATAGACAGAGTGATCCGACGACTCATATTATTCTTGAATTTAATGACTATATTGATCCATGGATCAACATCCGATTGGTCCATGATATCTATTTAAAGAGCATGGAGGGTCATTTGTTGATGATGAATTATGAGAAACTCTCTTGTAAAATAATTTTCTTGGCACTAATATATTGCATCAAGTGGCCACATTAGTTGGGGTTGTGGATTGTTTCTTTCTTCGAGAGTTTTAACCATGTAAAAACATCAGTGTATTTATCTTTGATCTAGTTGTGTGAGTGGTTACTGAAGATGTTCATCCTGTGTGGGAATGCCATGTTTTGTCGAACAAGGAGGGTGGGAAGAAGGTTCTTTCTTAACTACATCCTTGTAATCTAATGTCCACATAGAAAACCAGAAACACCATCCCTGAGGCCACTCACTAACAACACACCAAAGGGCCCATATAAGGCTAACCCATGGCACAAAATGCTTGCAAAAGGAGACACAAACCCTACCATTTCCATTGGGGAGCATGTGAAGGGTGGATAGTACCTTGTCTTCTTCATTGATTTCCATAAATGACACAATAGGTTTCCCCAAATTTACCACCATGCCAATGACCATACAATAAAGATCCATAATCTCCCTAATTTTTTGTGCATCTCTTCTATATTCATTGCAAAATAATAATATGTCATTGCAAATAATAAGTGTAATATGTGTAGATTCCTACTAACTTTTGTTCGACAACACAAGTATTCCAACAAAGGACGAACACCTTCAGTAACCACTCACACAACCAGATCAAAGATCAACACATCGATGTTTTGACGTGGTAAAACCCCTGTGGGGAAACATCCACGACCCCAACCAACATGACTACTTATAACAGTTTATTAATGCAAAAGAAAAAGATTACAAAGAGATTTTACAAGAGAGTTTCTCACAATCGATCATTGACAAATGACCCTCCATGCTCTTTAAATAGAGATCATGGACCAATTAGGTGTTATGCCATGGATCAATGGCTATTAAGATCGAGGAGAATATGAACCGTCAGATCACTCTATGTCGAGAACATATGATGACTTCAGATTTCCTAACTACAAATGCATACTAATACATACAAAAGAAAAACACTAAGAAACACACTTTTACCCAATGACACATTAGACCAAGTAGATCTTAACTAACTCCTAAGTGTCTAAATATCCTAACATCCCCCCTTAAGAATAACTTGGGATAGGATTGAAGGATTTACAATAGTGACACAATAGGAGAAGGAAGGAGGCATTAGAGCCTATCCCCCCTTGGTGACAACTTCCTGAACTCCTAACATAGATCGAAGTTTGGAAAACTTCGCTTCTATAAGAGACTTTGTGAAAATGTCTGCAACTTGATCTTCTATAGGGAAAAAGAGCACTTCAATAACTTGATCATGAATGTGTTTTCTAATGAAGTGCATGTGTAGCTCGATGTGTTTGCTATGTTGATGTCGAACTAGGTCTTTGGCTAGCTTGATGGCACTTTGATTGTCACACGAAAGGCTAGTCAGATGCTGTTGTTGGAATCCAAACTTTGAAAGAATCTGTCAAAGCCATAAGGCTTCCTAACTTGCATTTACCATTGCTTGATACTTTGCTTCCGATGAAGAAAGTGCAATAGCTTATTGTTTCTTACAGGCCCAAGTGACAGGTCCTTAACTAAGGCTAAAAACATAACCTGCAGTAGACTTCGAATCATCAAGGTCGTCGACCCAATCTGAATCAGTGAAACCAACCAATAAAGGAGCCCCCCTTGAATTGTAATGTATCCCGAACTGAATTGTACCACATACATAACGAAGTATCCTTTTAGCTGCTTTCCAATGGCTTTCATGGGGTGTTTGAATATACGAGGCAACAAGACCAACAACAAAGGAAAGATCATGACGAGTATGAGTCAAGTATAAGAGGCTACCAACTAACTGATGGTATAAGGTGGCATCAACTTCGAAAGAAGTATAGGTGGTAACAAGATTGACTCCAGATTGGAAGGGAGAAGGGGTTGGTTTACAATCGTCCATGTGAAAGCGATGAAGAAGGTCACAAGCATACTTAGATTGGGAATGAAAATTTCCTTCATTGGTTTGCAAAACTTGGAGGCTAGAGAAATAGTGCAGAAAGCCTAAGTCTGTCATTTCAAA
>CBVK0101060969.1:0-13376 GCA_900067695.1 Picea abies
AGGCTGGTTTTCACATGGTTTAAAAGTTTTGAGTCACTACCAGTAAGGATAAGGTCATCAACATAGAGGACAAGGATTATGGGATGTCTTCCTACTTTCTTGGTATAGACATTAGGATCAGAATGGCATCTAGAGAATCCAATGGCAATAAGAAAGATGTCTATTTTGGCATACCAAGCTCGAGGAGCTTGATTAAGACCATAAAGAGATTTCTTAAGGTGACAAACAAGGCTAGAGTCATTCTAGACATAGCAAGGAGGTTGTTCCATGTAGATTTCTTCTTGCAAATCTCCATGCAAGAAGACAGATTTAACATCCATCTGATGGACCTCCCATTTATGTGAGGCAGCAAGGGCAAGAACAAGGCATATGGAATTCATTTTGGCTATAGGGGCAAAGGTTTCATTATAGTCAATTCCTTCAACTTGGGAAAATCCTTTGGCAACTAATCGAGCCTTGTGTCTTTCAACACTTCCATCTGATGCATACTTAGTTCTGTAGACCCATTTACATCTGACAAGTTTTCTTCCTTTTGGAAGAGGTACAAGATCCCAGGTATCATTTTCCATTAAAGAGCGATACTTGTCATTCATTGTTGTATCCCAATCTAGATGATTTGAATCTTCTGCAAATGTCTCTGGATCATGAGTCTATGAAACTTGAGCCAAAAGAGAAGAGGCTCGTTGGAACTGTGAACATGTCCGACGATGATCTGAAGGATAATTGACAATATCACCAACTTCTTCTCGTGTTGAACAGACCCATCTAGAAAGTGGTGGAGCTGGAGCTGGTGTTGGTTCAGGTTCAAAGGACTCATCTGGAGGAAGGTGAGTAGGTGGGGGTGGATTTTCATCCTCACTGTCATCATCTGAAGAAGAAACCAAAACAAAAGAAGGCACAAATGTTGAAGATGGCTTGCAGTCCAAAGAAGGCACAAACGTCGAATTAGGCTCGTAGGCCAAAGAAGGCATAAACGCCAAATTAGGCTTGTAGGCCAAGAGATTTTCATCAAATTTAACATCTCTTCTAATAATAATTTCACTACAATGTGGTTGAAGAAGTCTATAACCCTTGACATATTCAGAATAATCAACAAATATACAATTCTCACTTTTAGGCTGCAATGCTTTACTTTTCGCATTAGGAATGTGAGCCCATGCTATACTGCCAAATACACAAAAGTGACTTACATCTGGTTTAATTTTAGTCCAAGCTTCTTCCAGTGTTTTATTTTTAAGAGCCTTTGTGGGAGTGCGATTTACTATGTAATTTGCACAATTGATGGCTTCCACCCAATACTTTAGACTTAATCCCTTAGCTTGGATCATACAATTAGCCATGTGTTTTAATGTGCGGTTCTTTCTCTCAACAACACCATTTTATTGTGGTGTGTATTTAATAGTGTGTTGCATTTGGATGCCATGTGTAGTGCAGTGACTTGTAAAATTATTGTTCACATATCCGCCTCCATTATCTGTTCTTAACCTTTGAATTTGATGTCCATTATCCACCTACAAGGGCCTTGTAGGCCAAAAATTTGTCAAAAACTTCATTGTTAAGTTTTAAGAAGTAAACCCAAGTACGTATGGAAAAGTCATCAATGAAATTTTAAAAACACTTGCACCCATAAAAAGAAGAAGAAGAAAGTGGACCACACAAATCACTATGAACAAGCTGCAAAGAACCCGAGGCGTGCCAAGAGGCACGTTTGTCAAAACTACCACGATGATGTTTTCCAAGAACACAACTGACACAAACACCATCTCTACATGAAATATGAGGAAGACCAGTCACCATCTGTTGATTACATAGTTGCTGCAATGAGCGATAATTTAGATGACAAAACCACTCATGCCAAATTTTTCTCAAGTCATCGGTATGAGCAACAAAAACTGATGAAAAATATGATGACCCAAGGTTGTCAAACTTGTACAACTTGGTAATATCATCAACAATTCCAGTTGCAAGAACATGCTTAAGATATTTTAGATCCTTGATTACAACTAGGTGAGGTGAAAACTCAACGATTTTACCTTCACCTGAATGAGTGATTTGATATACTGATAGAAGGTTACAAGAAAGACTTGGAACACATAATACATCATTGAAATGGCCATTTTCTACTTGAACTGTTCCAGATCCTACAACACTAAGAGATCTATCATCACCAACAAATATTTTCTTGGTGTTACTTTCATTTAGATAAGAAAATATGTCTTTATCCTTAGCCATATGATAAGATGCTCCAGAATCAATAAGCCACTCATCAAAAGAAGAAGTAGAAGTTGTATTGAAGGAGAAAATAGAAGAAGAAAGTGCATGTCCACGAGAAGAAGAAGAAGAAGAAGAAGAAGTAGAATCAATATTGATGTTGTGCTTCTTCATCGCAGCTTCTAAAGCTGCCATCTTCTTGAAACATTTGGACTCATCATGACCATCTTTATCACAAAAGTTGCAATGTTTGTCCGTCTTCTTATTTTTATATTTTTCTCCTTTGTCACCATTAGGAGTGGAAGTTGTATGAGTGGGTTTGAGACTCTTATGTTACTTGTTGTTGTAGAGACGATGTTGCTTCTTGGGATTCTTGGGTTTATCTTTCTGAAGGCTGACTAAGGCTTTGTTGGAGGTACATGCAGTGTTGATCACTCCAAGTTGTACAAGCTTATCTTGCTCTCTAATCAAAGCATCACAAAATGACTCAATAGTGGTTTTTTGATAAGATTTCCCTAGAGCCTCTTTCATGGCATAAAAGGTAGATACAAACACAGAACATGCACTACCTAGCTTAGAAAAAATAAGATAGATGCAACACTCTTCATCCATCTTTATCTTACATTCTTCACATAAAATTCTGAGTGTTTTAAACTTAGATAGATAGTCTTCAATGCAAGAAAAATCACTTGGACTTATAGTCAATACTTGATTTTCTAAATGTTGTGCTCGAATAATATTGTGTTTACCAAACAGAAATTCAATATTTTCTCAAGCTTCATCGGGTTTATCAATTTGTAAAAGGTGGAACCTTAAATCAAGAGAGATGGACATTCTGATTAGTCCATGTGCTTTGACATTCCTATTAGCCCATTTGAATTTCTTATCATCATCAGTAGGTTATATTTCATTTCCCAAGGTAATCTGGTACAAGCCTTTGCTTCTTAATAAATCCTCCATATGAGATTTCCATTGGAAGTAGTTGGTGTTGGTAAGCAAAATATTACTTGAAGAAGCCATATTAAATATGTAGATAATATGCATTTAAAAACTGAACTGATGATCTGGATGGAAAGATCTCAAAAAATTAGGCGGTTTTAAAAAAACGACACAAAACAGACTTCGGATGTGAAAGTTATGCCCTTTTAAAAAAAGACATAAACGATAACCAAAAGACCACGTGATGGTGTAAGTTGCTTTATGAAGTGACTCACTTTTATAAAAAGAAGTGGGGTTCACTTTTACAATGAAGTTACTTTATAAAAGAAAATCTGCATGGAAAATAAATAACACTAAAATATTAAAGCTACTTATAGTGATTCACTTTTATACTTGAAGTGAAATACACTTGACAATTGAGTGTGAACTTAAAAAAAAAAGTAACAAAAAAAGAGACTTGAACTCAAGATCTCTTACTCAATAAAGAAACTTTTAACCAAATGGGCTAGCAAAACATATTGTATTGTTTAACAAGAGGATTGTGGGTGTTTTTGTTGTTGTTGTGTAAGATGGCCTTGGAGAGCGTGCTAAAAAAACCCTTGTTTCACACAAGAAAAAATCTTTGCTTCTCGATGACAATAAGGGTTAGATCTCGATTAGCTTACCCAGAAAATGCACCTTTTCCTATCTATTTCTGATTTTCCAAGATCGCACAGGCCACGGGGAAAAGAAAATGCATAGATCTAAAAGAGTAGCAACCCAGAAACAAACAATATAAAACCAAAATAATACTCTGCAAAAAATTTAAAAAGGGCGTATTCAGGATTTATACCTCCGGATTTAGCTGAAATGGCCGTATCTTGGGAAAACGAAAACCTTTTTGAGTGAAATGAAAAGAATTCCTAAATGAATCGAGCGTTTTGGACGCAATGGAATAGTCCTCTTGGCTCATAAATGCACGAAAATGGCAGAAAATGGAGATGAGACAACTCGGCTTCACGATCTCGATCTACAATAGGAGCGGGTCTTCAAACAAGCTCTAATACCATGTTCGACAATGCAAGTATTCCAACAGAGGGTGAACACCTTCAGTAACCACTCACACAACCAGATCGAAGATCAACACATCGATGTTTTGACGTGGTAAAACCCCTATGAGGAAACATCCACGGTCCAAGCCAACGCGACCACTTGGAGCAATGTATTAATGCAAAAGAATAAGAATATAGAGATATTTTACAAGAGAGTTTCTCACAATCGATCATCGATAAATGACCCTCCATGCTCTTTAAATAGAGATCATGGACCAATCGGGTGTTAAGCCACAAATGAATGGCCATTAAGGTCGAGGAGAATATGAACCTTCAGATCACTCTATGTCGGGTGTTGTAACAGATATCAAAATTGATTGTGCTGCCCAAAGACCCCTTCACTGAAGGAAACAAAAAAAGACTTCTGGGGCAGCTCATACTCGACTTGTATTTGTATGTGAATTCCCCCAACAGGTTCGTAATGCAAAAGTCGAATGGCTGAGAGCCCATGGATCAGCCACAACAGGGATATCGGGTGGCATGGACAGGGGGACAGGGCTATGCTGGATGTTGTGTGGAAGGCAAGTTTTCATTTGGAGTTACTTGCTTGGAAATGCCCCTCAGAGATGCATTGTCCTTGAGATGCCCAAAGAGGTTTGCTTACCTAAAAACCATGCCTTAAATTCTAAGCATGGGTATAATTGGACACTGGCTGTGGTTCCATGGAAGAAAGAAATGCCTACGACGGATAGGACTGTCAAAGAGTGCAGTTCTACAGGTATTCTGATGTGCAGCCAGAAAAGCTTAGCTGTTGTATATTGGCCTGATATATTTTCAGAACATAACTACGCTCCAATTGTTAGTCTTCCAACTGATGATCGACCCAATGGCATTGATGTGTTGCTTGATGAAAGGATTTCTAGCAATCGTAAGTCGGGCACACCATGGGTTGGTAGCAGTAGCAGTTCTGAGTTCACTGTTGTTAACTCCATGATTGCTTCCCCAATTTCAGGTTCTGCTTTTAATGAATGTATTGCAATAGCATGTAGATCAAATGCAGAACTGTGGCATTTTGAGTGCAATTTTAATGGTATTAAACGCCATCAAGTTGTACAGGATTTTGAATTGAAAAAAGCATACACACGGTCTATAATTTGGCGTTGTCCTTATGTTGCTTTCAAAGAAGGCAAGCGAGAATTTTTCCTTTTAACAGATCATGAAATTCAATGTTGGAATGTTGAGCTTAGGTGGGATGGGGATGTTTCAAAAAACATGGACTTATGAAGTCCTCGATATGGAAGGAGATGTAGAAATAAAAAAAAGACCTGTCTGGAGAGAAACATCTTTTGCTCTTGGATATGCAGGTAGAAGATAGTCGAAAGGAGATTTAACATAAAAACATTGGATATCCGACCCTTGCTATTTGATTGAATGGGAAGGAATTGGCTGCGACAACAATGCCAGAAAGCACGTTGTTATTCTCGGGAAAATAGAAAACGACGATCAGGTCGTCGAATGATGAGAATCCGTCTCATATGAATGGAATTAGGGTTGAAGGTCTGCGTCTTCTTGTAGTTGAAAGTTTCGCTATTTGGCTCACAGAACTAGCACAAGGAGTCCCAACAATATTTGCACATTTCATAAGAAACCTCCCTGCCATGCATTCTGTCCTTGTATGCGTCTGTGTCAGGTATCTGTCGGTGAATACAGTGGCAGCTGGAGAACGATTTCTATTTCGCCATATTGGTCCAAAAAAACACAAAATGTATATGTGCATGGCTAAGTATGGTTATCGGGACACTAGGATTGGGAATGTGGAGTTTGAGAACCAGTTTTTGGAATCCTTGAAAGAATTTATATAGTTCGATTACACCGGCACGATACTAAAGATATGTTGAGAATGCCACAGATGGTGCTAAACGCTGAAACTCGCTGGAGAAAATAGTGAGGGATTGGACATGTTCGTGAGTATTGATGAGAGATCTGGCAAGATTACAAGTGTCCGGCATAACGTTGCAGATTCTGACACTCAGTTTTACGTTATAGGATTCACAGAGGAGAATATTTCTCTTTTTGCGGTGATCTTCCATAGTCGTAACGTCCGACGCCCCGCTCTACTCCGCGATCATGACAGGCACAGTCGTAACGTCTGACGCCTCGCTCTACTCCGCGATCATGACAGACGCAGTTGTAACGTTCAACGCTCTCGTCTCAATGATCACAGTCAACAGGGTCGGACGGAGATTGTAGTGCCCATTTGGTGGCTGAAACAGTTGGAAGTGGGCCTATGTTCCCGTCATCTCACCTTTCATAACAAGCTGTTAACCGCTAACCAGTGACAATCGAGACTGTGATCGCCCAGCTTCCAAGGTTCCAAAATCGCAAAATGGTTGCAGAGTCCACCCCTTCGCCTGGGCCTGATCACCCGACTGCCGCATAACACCTACCAAACTACTTGGCAAATCCATTGTATGAAATTGACAATATAAACATGTTTATGTGCAGGTACATTTTTTCGACATGGTTCCCTAATCCGGAAGATACTCGGAGTGTTATGGTGCACACAGTTGGTGTAGCCTGCTTTGTTGTGACGGGAAGTCTGTATTCATGCTAGACTACAAGTTTATCGGCTATTCTAACAGCCCCACGATTGGAACCGACCCTTAACAACATCCACAGTGTGGTGGCAAGGCAGGACATAAAAATTGCGTATTGGAATAACTCGTTCATGGGAGATTTCTTGAGAACGACTTAAAAACCATTGAACAAAGGTTGATAAATCTAACCACAAAAGCCGATTATCACAAGAACTTATCTAGCAGCGGAGTCGATGCAGTCATTTGTAGTTCACTCGCCTTCGCTGGCCAACCGTTCGCTAATCTAAAATGGGGATTCACGTTTGACAAAATCCATCATCAACTAGTGGCGAACATTTCTAGTAGAATACTGCAGTTAACGGAGAGTGGGGAATTGTACAAAATTCAAAACGATTGGTTGCCTTACCATGAGAGTTATTGCAGTAAGCAACCTATGTCAAGTTCCAGCCAACTTCACGTTTGACCGTTCTGGGGCCTGTTCACCATATCAGGATTGGTGACAATGATACTATTGTGCGGAGCAGATGGAAGACATGTAGAAGAACCAAGCAGAAAATTTATTGATTGTAGACCTTTTACAAAATGATCTTGGCTGTGTGTGTGAACCTGGGACTGTACCTGTACCCAATCTTATGGACATGGAATCTTATGCAATAGTGAGCACCACTAGAGGGAAGAAAAGCGATAATGCGAGTTCTGTAGAGTGTGTGAGAGCTGCATTTCCAGGAGGTTCGATGACTGGAGCATCGAAACTAAGAGCAATGGAGAGTCTTGACTCTATTGAGAATACTTTGAGGGGAGTTTATTCTGGGACAATAGGTTTTTTCCCATTTAATCACACATTTGATTTGAATATTGTTATTAGAACAATTTTAGTAAATAGAAAAGAAGCTTTGATCGGAGCTGGAGGAGCCATCGTCGCTCTCTCAGGTCCAGAATGTGAGTATGATGAAATGCTTTTGAAAGCAAGGGCTCCTATTAATGCTGTAGCTAAATTTGAAAACCAATCATATTTACGTCATAGTAGAAATGGAGGGGGGTGTTGACAGATATTCTGTGCCTGGCAGTCGCAGAGTTCCAGAATGCAAATTGTTTCATTTTCCTTTTTATGTGACGTATTGTGAGTGCGACTGATTGATATAACCGATGGCTCAGGTAACAACAGAGCATCTGGCAGACACACTTGGCATTTGCATATTCCATGAAGAGGAACCGTTTCAGATTCCTGGAACGCAAAGATTTTGATTTTCCTTTTTAAAAAAAAGACTGATGTATGTAACACACCAGAGGGGGCGCGCATGAGCGCAACGCTGGGGGAAACCTCTTTCGAAGAGGGATTCATTGTAATTGCTGAGTTATTTTGTAAGCCATTAATGGAGTAATAAAGAAGATTTTTTACTTGCGACTGTGAGATTCATCACGGTTGATTTCTTTCAGCATGTTCTTCTTCTTTTCAGCTGTGTTAAATCTGTTTGGATTTTATTATATATGTTCCTTACTCACAGTTGATATTGTCTTTACCACATCTTTATGTCTTCCTTAATCCATCACGACTGCATTACATTTCGTTTTCCTCTAACTGATGTGCTTCGTTATACTTTAGTACGACCACTACTATAACAAATGGATTTGGGTATTTATGTAATTGTTTGATGTCTTTCCTCTGCACCAGCTATCATCGGGTGTAAGACCAACCTACACTTTCAGAATTCTGCATATATCCTTTGCTACACAAACCTTTCCTTTTTCTTTCCGCTACCGCATCATGATTTATCAAAGCGCTGAAAGATAGACTTACTTTGCCTCACTTTCCGCAAGTTATTTGATCTCTGCTATTGTCTCTTTTCCTCGGTTTTCATTTGACTCCATGCCCAATGGACCATTTCCTTGGTTTAACCCCCAAACTCTAAAAATCCAAGACCATCATTTACCCATAAATCTGCCCACCTTTTTCACGCTACTTAAATTCCTATTGTGACATTGTTTGAGAGATCCCTCTCAGGTTGGAAGGGGCAGCTCCCAATCCAAAGTGGTTTGAGGTTGCCTCGGGATTGATTTGCTGCAACCCATTTCAGTTTCGAGTGTCAACATAGGGAACATATCGTGACCGTCGGATTGCCTAACTACAAATGCATACTAATACATACTAAAGAAACACACTAAGAAACACACTTTTACCTAACGACACATTAGACCAAGTAGATTTTATCTAACTCCTAAGTATCTAAATATCCTAACACATACAAACATGGATGATTACCATTAGAGGGGGTGGAGTTCAAGCTGGTCTAAGGATTTTATGGTGGCCTTTGTAATTTAGAAATATCATATACATAGAGCAACTGCATCAACCTTTGGGCATTTAGCCCCTTCTTCTCATGAGAGAATGGACCATGACCCATTATCGAAGTTTGGTACACTATGAGAGGCTCAAGAATGGAAATTGTTAAGCATGGTGAGAAACATAACGTTATTCTTGTGAGCGCCCCTCAGTAGTATCCCTTTTCCCTGGGTGGTGACAACATGGGATTAGGGCATAGAAGCTTACCACCAAGGTGAAACAAAGAATCTAACACAATTTCCCAAGCCAATTATCCATTGTCCAACTTCAACCAAAGATCCTCATCCACATGCCCAACAAATTAAACACAACACTTTGCATGAAAAAAGGACTAACATACATCATGGTGACGTTGGCTTACCATCTCCCATACACTAGGTTGCTTGGATGTGATGAACCTTGGTTGACCTTGAACATAAACGAGGTACTATCAAGCTATGAAGTCCGGTCTGTCTTTGACTAGATTTTAGCTCTAAGTTTGACTTTCCAAAATTGTCCTTTGCTTCCTTTTAGGACAAAAAGCTGTTTGGTTACTTTCAGCTAATAATTTTTGTGGTTAAGTATCCTTTTGAGGTACCCTTGCAAGTGTTTTTCATACCAATGATTAACACATACAATATAAATCAAAACACATAACACTCCTATGAATATTTACAACTCTAAATGCTGATCTAACAATTCTAAGCATGCATGAAATTGACACATATGTTTTTGGTCAACATGACCTTGGAAAAACTACCACGGGGAAAACCAGTTTGGAGTAGATGTATATAGAAGGCCTCAAAGCAAAATGTACAACATGAAAAACATTTACAAGTGAACCTGGTACAATAGCAATCCTTCTTGAAAACCTTGGAGTCCCTTGAAGATGTCCCTGCTAGCCTCTTGAAGCAAGGCGCCCTTTGCCTTGCTAGCCTTTAGTCCTCTTCCCTTGTACCTTTTCCTTTGCTTGAACTTGATCCTTTACCTTTTCCTTTGCCTTTTCCCTTGGTATTTCACCCCTTACACAAGAGTGCTTGGTGCACACTAAGCTCAAGTGCGCCCCTCCTCTAGAAAAAACACAAGTGTAGAATGTGCCCTCACTTGCCTTACGCCCTCCTCTCCTCTAGAGTGCGCCTATCCTCTACAAATGAGACTCCTCAACAAGGTGCACCCTTATCCTCAAGCTTGATGCGCCTCTCTTACAAATGCGCCCCTCCTCTTCTAGAATGTACCCCTACTCAAGATGGTGCCCAAGCCTCCATAAATGACCCTCCATGCAAGCTAGCACTCAAGCTAAGCATCTCCTCGAACCCTTGACCTCATGTGCCCTCTCCTCCTCAAGAAGTGTGCCCAAGAGCTCTCCTCCTTCTCCTCTCCTCTCAAGTGACGAATGAATCTCATCCTTTTCCCTATTACCTCCTTTAGCCTCTCTGTGGCCAAACCCTAAAAGATCAATGGCCTAGATCCAATCTAGCCAAGTCTAATCAATGGGTGAGATCTAATTCAAATATTTCACTTAGGAAACCCACTTTCCTTAGTTTTTTTTATGTCCTTTAACTCACCCACAAAGTGAATTAAATGTCACTTTAATGACTTAAGTGACATATTTCACTTTTGACTTAAATCTCCTAAGTCAAAGCGAAATTAGAATCATAAAGTAAAGCAATGAGGGTAATAGTCTCCCCCTTTGTGTTTAGAGACTCACAAACACAAGGGGACCACTTTCCAAGGTACCCAAATCTCA
Organism: Picea abies; assembly: GCA_900067695.1. Taxonomy (NCBI): domain Eukaryota; kingdom Viridiplantae; phylum Streptophyta; class Pinopsida; order Pinales; family Pinaceae; genus Picea; species Picea abies. The sequence goes on from CBVK0101060969.1 coordinate 10,846, forward strand.
ACACTCCCTCTTACCAAGAAAAGTGCCCTTCACCCCCAATCTCATCCCTGCAGTGGACATGGTTGCCTACTAGAAAATACTCGGTGAGTATGGTTGTACCCTGATCATCACAAGTAGTCTCTGACATAGATCTGCTCAACTTGCGTGATCTATAGATGGAAGTGCATCTCCACCTATTCAAGATAACCTATATCTTGGTATCAAACCAAAGATCTCAACCTTGGTCTCCCACCAAGGGTTTCTACCTCATGGCATCTCGCCAATGATCACTACTCTTGTCATCTCACCAAGAGTCACTCTCTTGGCATCTCACCAAGAGTCTCCCCCTCTTGGTATCTCACCAAGAGTATCTGGATCTTGACATCTCACCAAGATCCTCAACTTGGCCTCTCACCAAGTGAATTCCACTTGAAGTGGATCCACAACCTTATCTGCTCGTCTTTATAGCCAAGTGTGGCTCAAGCCTCTTTGGTGCCCTGATACTCCTCCTCATCAATCTTTGATGCTTTGAAGCCCCTGCACCAACCCTCTGTCTCGACAACTCTGAAACAGAAGCTGTCTCAGGTGGACTAGTCACCCTTGAAGATGGTGTGCTCGAAAATTGAGTCCGAGCTCCCTCTTAATCACTACTATGAGTCAATAGGTCCTCCTCAACTCTGTCTCCCCACCTGACACTGGATGGTGTAACAAATGACAAAGAACTGGCGAATGCACACTCTCTCGCAAACTGCATATTGAACTCAAGCTCCTCTATTGTCATTGAAGAATCAATCTGCTTCTTCTTCTTCTTCCTGGGACTCTGTCCTGCATAATAACCCATCTCTCCACAAACAAAGCATCTCACTGTGATCATGTCTCTCTCTTGCCCACCACCACTCTGCTATGGTTTGGCCCCTCCCTCGGGACCCTGTCTAGCACCTATGTTGGTCTTCTTCTTGCCCTTAGTCCATAGAGAAAGGTCCTCATCACCTTGGGTAATCTGCTGCTGTCCTGAGGACTCTGAGGTGAGTCTTGTCTCCTCCTATACGAAATCATCCCAAAGTCTCTCCCAAGTAGGCATAACCTCTCGGGAAACAATGCCTTGAACAAATGGACCGCATGGTTTGGTAAAGTTGTTTAAGGCTGTCCTCACCATAAAGTTTGGGTCCACTATCTATTCGATGGCTGCAAGATCATCTCTAATCTGAGTGAATCTGCCAAGGAATGATGTACCAAACAATGACTCGAAATCAAGAATTTGAATGCTCTTGATCTTGTTCTGCAGAACCATCTTCCGGTTCTGGTTTAGACTTTGGTAAAGCTTTCATAACTACTCCCACATATCAAATGCATAGTCTTTGCCAGTCAAATGTGGAATTACGTGGTCTCTCACTGATCAGAATCTGGACCAGGGGTCAAAATTTAGCCGAAAAATCAAAGTTCTCGGAATTGCCTTAAAACGAACAGGTACATAGCCCTCATCGTTACGAACTCAAAGCACTTCGAACGGGGTCAAACAAACATCGGATGAGTGAGATATCACGATCTGTTCGATTTGCCAAACAGGCAAAAAAAGCGCTGACTTGACAGTCCGTACAACTGGCTTGGCAGGGGCCGTACAACTGATGTGGCATGTCCATATGCTGAGGTGGCAGAGATTGTTGGCAGGACACATGGACGAATAAACTACTGACACGTGGCATCATTGTGGTGAATGGTTTGGTGCCACATGGCACCATGTTTTGGGTGTTTAAAATTTTTATGGAGTCTATGGGATTCGAACCCCGGACCTCCACATATATGCAAAGCCTTGGCAAAGGCCAACCAACCAATGAGCCACACAATTGTTTCTTACAATGAAACATTGTGAATTGTATTTAAGTTTAGTCTATGGTTAAATGGGCGTGGGGTCCGGGCTGGGGCTTAGCCCCAGCCCCCGGTTTTTATGTGCGCCCATGTGACCTCCACTACACAGATTTTGTGCGTGGCTATTTCAAACGGTTCTCTACCCTTTGCACCCGCCACATGTCATGACCACAACAAGCATGCAAACATAGCCCTTTTGTGCACTGGAGACGTGGCCACATGGCCCCATGCGCCCAACGCCTATGCGGTTAGGGGGCTTAATTCCGCTAACCGTTCGACAATTTTGTGCGTTTTGCAGATTTGTGCGTGGTGTTGGGTTTTAGCAAGAAAATGAGCGTAGATGCTAGGTTGGACACACAAAGGTGCGTTTTGGCGAACCAAAGACAACAAGCTTAAAGAAGGAAAATGGAAGGAGGCCTATCTTCTTCATTTTTTGGCCAAATGAGGTGCCGAAAAAGCCCAGCTAGGGGTTTTTGGATGTTCTGAATCCATTGGCACTATTTTCAAAGGCATTTGAAGACTTTTTTTGCAGGTTTTACACCATTGAAGTTTCAGGGAGCTTGAAGCCCCCATTGATGGAGGCCATGCTCAGATGAGCCCAAGTTTGTTTTCTATGACTGAATAGTCATTTTTAGCTAATTGGTGAGATCGGAAGAGCGTCGTGTAGGGAAAGAGTGTAGATCTCG
>CBVK0101060973.1:0-10247 GCA_900067695.1 Picea abies
GTACATGCCCTTCTTGGGTCAATAAGCTTGAAAACCTAAAAGATGGGGAAACAGAGGGGAAGAAGTAATGAAAGGTGGCAAGTATGAGCAGGAATGGTATGGTGACCCTTCAAGGAGACCCACAGTAGGAACCCTTTCCTTGAGGGTTGCCACTTACAAGGAAACCATGACACTCACCAAGTTGAAAAAGGGAAAAAAGCATATTTTCCAAGAAAATGTTTTCAAAATCAAGAAAGGATCTTTTGCAACATGTTCAAATGCTTCAAATATTAAAATGACACTGACCACGATACTGGACTTCTTACCTCACGAAGCAAGACCAGTTGTCCTTTGTAGGCGAAGCTGGGTGTGGTCGATGCTGCTGCCATCGGTCGAATGGTGATGTGTGGTGTGATAGGGGCCCTCTACCTATTCATCTACCTCTCAGTACTCCATTTCTGCAACCTGTGGGCCTCGAGACATCATCTCCTTAGTTATCCCTAGAAATGGGGGATAACAGGTCTCATAGCGAGGGGGCATTGCTCATGCTTTGTTTCCTTTGGTTTTTGATATTTCTTTTCTTTTTCACTTGCTTTGCATTTTGATTTTAGCATCTTGTTCTTTTCCTTTTTTTTTTTATATTAAGCTGCATCAACCTCTAGAGCATTCAATCTCTTTCTTTTCATGGGATTATGAATCATAAACCTATATGTGTGACATATGATCACCAACCCAAAAGCAGGGACAATGGGAATCAGGAAGGATGGAGAATATTATGAATGGATTATTATATGGACGCGATATCCGTCTCAAAGTCCCCAAGAAGTACAACTTTACCCAAGAATGACAACAATTATCTTGGAGATGATGAGGACCACCAAGGTGAAACAAGGCAAGAGGCACAAATTGAGAGCATCAAGGTCCATTATCTGACTTAACCAATGGTCACTACTTTCATGACGAATACATAAGGCATTAACACTGAATATGAAGCAATGAAACAAGGCACCTCATGTATGTCATGTACCACAATCAGCAAATGTGAGTGAGCTGACCAACATGCGAGAAGCATCATCGGTCAACTGTCTGTGGAGAAGCATGAATCTCGTTTGTGGACCTGCTGTCTGTGATATGGATCATAGGAGAAAAAATCTCCTCCAGCTACCCCTAGATGTGAAGGGGTAACATGTCCAATAACTTGATTTGTGTTTAAAATTTACTTGAGTCTACAAAGGTATAGATTCCTTAGAAAGTTACTATATGGTTATGCATCACTTTTATAAAACTTCTACTATTCCAACCATCAAATGTTGGAGTGATAGTGATGTTTGATGATGGTTTAGAAACATTCCTAGAAAATAAACAATTATATTGATATGTAACTATGTTATCCTAAAGGTGGCTCCAGTCAAACAAGGAGATACACTGATTCAAATGGTTAAAACAGGCATTGTGTGCATATCAGGATTCAGGACACATTTACAAGCCAGATATATCTTGGATGTTGTATCTTGACTCTTACCCCTTATTTATTTAATTGGGTTATAGGGACGTTGCATTCTTGTTTTCTTGCAAATTGGTTTGGCATGGATTACCAAGGGACTGTTATCCACATATTCCATGTTTCAGTCGATTGTTAGTTATTTCAAGGTCTTTAAATCAGGGGAAATCTCAATGAAAGTGATATGGTTTTTCAATTTGTAGGTATAAACATTCATACCACTGTAGTAGTGTATGGACTAGGATTTATCTAAGACTTTATGAACTTAAAGACACTAGGGGACTTGGCTTCTAGGGAGGTTACAGTATGGACTAGGATTTATCTAAGACTTTATGAACTTAAAGACATTAGGGGACTTGGCTTCTAGGGAGGTTACAGTCTTTTTTTCTTGCAAATTGGATAGGCATGGATTACTAATGGACTGTTATCGACAAAATGCATGTTTCGGTCTATTGTTAGTTGTGGGAAGGGATTTAAATAAGGAGAGAATTCAATGAAAGTGATATGGTATTTTATTTTCTAGTCATAAACATTCATGCTATTATTGCATTATACTAGGATCTATCTATGACAGAATGAACTCAAAGAGATTAGGTGATGTGTTTTGTCTGATTAGTTATTGTAGCTAAGTCTTGCTAAACAAGGGATTTGTAGGAGCAATACTATCTTGTCTTTTATTCCTCTATGCATGGCCTTTTCTTCATGGTTGACTTCCCTGGTTTGGGATTGACTNNNNCTATGCATGGCCTTTTCTTCATGGTTGACTTCCCTGGTTTGGGATTGACTATAAAGTATCTGTTTCAATTTGTTTTAAATATTCTTTCCATAATTAGTTTGTAAGTAGATCAGTTGTCTTTTTAATTACTGCTTTTGATAAAGTAGAGACAGAGAGATGCAGATTTGTGAATGTTTCCAAACTTAGTCTATATATGATGGATTAATTTTTAATCAATGGTTCTTACCAGACCCAACACGTTTTAACATATTTCAGTTTTACCCTTTTCTATCTAGAGATGAAAACTATAGCATAGATGACCCTTTGAGAGCTTTTACAGACTTAAATAGCATCCTGTATTTATATTTGTAATTTGTATTTTTTTGATTTTAATTGTTTGGTTATTAACAAGGTGCTGGATGCTTATGAAAATCCTGTTGAGAAAGGACGAAAAATAAAGGTGGAATTGACAGGATTAGAGTTCCAAGACCAGGAGTTCCAAGATAAGGATGACCCATATCGAGATTATCGGGAGGTATTATGTTTATCTTCCTTTAATAATTTTGAGATGGGTATACCTTATAATGATATTTATCCATGCTTGTGGATGTGGATTCTATACTCTTTCTGTATATTAATTACAAATATATGATGAAATACACATGCAAGAGAAACAAACACAATGTAAATTTATGTTAACACATCACACCTCATCCCATAAATTATAGTGTTTTACTTACAAGAGGTAGGAATCAAATTTAGCTCCTCTCTTTGATTCTGTAAGAGATAAGGATGACCCATATCGAGATTATCGGGAGGTATTATGTTTATCTTCCTTTAATAATTTTGAAATGGTTATACCTTATAATGATATTTATCCATGCTTGTGGATGTGGATTCTATATTCTTTCTGTATATTAATTACAAATATATGATGAAATACACATGCAAGAGAAACAAAAAAAATGTAAATTTATGTTAACACATCACACCTCATCCCATAAATTATAGTGTTTTACTTACAAGGGCTAGGAATCAAATTTAGCTCCTCTCTTTGATTCTGTAAGCTTTATAACCAAACCTTGTTTCTGTATCCATGAACTTCTTAGAGGAGCTAAATATGTGGTATGGGTAGGGGATTGCGATGAACATACATAGTTTCGATAAACAGTAGTGTTCTTTTCTTTGCAACTTTGTCTCTTTTCTGACATGCATGGTTGATTGGATTAGAAATTCGATTGCTTCTACATACTACCTACATTTGATGCTCCTAATGCTTCTCTATGCCCATAGACCTCAATTGGTGCTTCTTCAAAGTCTTTATTTGTGATTCAATTAATTTGCATTGTCAGCACCTTTGTGTTATACAACTTACAAGTTGACATGTCATTCCGCTATTGGAGGGGTGAGGGTGTGGATGTGTGTGAAAATTTTAAAAGTAAGTTGAGTGATTTTAGAGTTCAACTTTGTGCTTTATTATGCTGTTCCTAAATACTATTACTTTGAATGTGAATACGATTTTATGATAAACAATTATGTGTTGCTATGTGACATTATAGAATAGCTCCAGGTTTCCTTCCTCTAGAATTCTTCAAGTTGTGAAACTAGAAATATATAATGCGTGTTTTATTTGTGTGTATATTTAGCATGTGCTAGTGAGATTTGAACAAGGATTTATTATATTATTTCTTGTTCCTTTTGGTTAAAGTGAAAGAATTGAATTTGTCTAAATGTTATTAAATTATATACTTAAAACTGAGCATTGGCATTGCAGTTTACTTACTTTCCATTCCATCTTTGTACCAATGGAATACTTCTTTTATACAGGTAGATGATCAAGGTTGGGTAAACTTTGGAGGGCTACTGAAAGTTACGGGCAAATATGGCTCAAAAGGTGCTTTTGAAGACTATACCCATAATATTTTCCTCTATTTGGCTTAAATTTGCTTTTTCCATTGAATGTTATCTAATGGTGTGATGGCTGGGTAACTATTCTTTTAGTAAACAAAAGATTTAATAATAAGGTGGTAGCTAGTCATTTCATTGTATGCAAACGGTACATATATTTAGAAATAACGTGGCCCTTTACAGAAATATCCTATAGGAAGGATTTTGGTAAGTTGATTTAATTATAGGCATGTGTTGAATGTCCAGAAGAATTTAAACTGGAACTCATTCAGTAGTTGATTCATCAAATTATATTATTAGTGGAATTCAGTGCTGGTATTAAGGTGAATTTAGAGAGGCACTTGTATGTTTACTTGGGTTAAGTTTCCTTTGTTTGGGTCACATTCTAAATTATCGTTTTGTCAAGTATAAAGTTATTTGTGACTACATCTTTTGTAGTTTCCTTACATAATTGTTTTCCTGTATTGTAGTTTTTTTAATTTTACCTTGATTAAAAGATTTCAGTTATTTATGAGTACATCTTTTGTAGTTCTCTTACCTAATTGTTTTGTTGTATTGTATTTTTTGATCTTTTTCCTTGATTAAAAGATGTCGGTAAGTATATGAAAAGTTTACAAGAGGACGTGATATTCGTGACTCACAATAGGACATGGTATTCATGAAGAAAGAGTTTTCTCCATTCATGAGCAAAGACCATTGTTTGGATGATGCACTTTGCATCAATAGCATAAATCGTTGACTATAACATCAATGAATTTGTGGTTTCAAACCTTGAAGACTAATCTCCATATGAGCTTTTTCCTATTTGATAAAAGTGTTATTTTTTTAAGACAAAACAGATCCTTCCCATTCTATATTCAAAGGATTGATATACATTTAAAAATGGGGCATGCTTAAGGCTGGATTAAGAAATCAAATATAAGACAAATAATTTGGCATGTTAAAATACTAGTAGCAAACCTAAATCATAGGTTAAAAAATTTATAGTAAACAAAAATTATAGGGATGCCTGTCTATGAATATTTTTTTCATTTTTCTATTCATGATTGATGTAAGCTTTTACCACATAGGATAAGAGGTATTATTTCCTTTATTTGAGTAATGTGGCTCGCTCTCCTTTGAGGCGTTGGAGTGAAGACTCTCATTTTGATGTCAATGTTTTGCAAATTGCTTGCAAGCTTGTTTACATGATGCCTTACATGGGAAAACAACATCCTTTTAAAGGCCAAGAACAACTCCTTTATTTCATCTACGATTATTGATGTCATCCAATTTGTTGTGCCTTTGTTTTTGTTAATTTGAGGCACTTATGCAAGTATCTAAGTTTCCTCTTTTTTTTTGTTCATAGTAATGGTTAAGATTTTACATTCATCTTCGATTATTGATGTCATCCAATTTCTTGTACCTTTGTTTTTGTTAATTCGAGGCACTTTATGCAAGTATCTAAGTTTCCTCTTTTTTTTTCGTTCATAGTAATGGTTAAGATTTTACATTAAAATGGCCATGGTCAAAACATATGTCTAGGATATAGAAAATATGAGGTAAGCATTAAGGCCTCACCCCTAAGTCTTCTGTTACACATTTTCCATCCAAAAGTTAATTTGAACTATTTGTCTAAGAACACTTGAACATAGAACCATAGTGCATTGTTGAATATATTGTCCTAATAAAGACACATAATGACAATAGGTGCTCAAAAAACAAGAAAGAAAAAATAAAAGACCAATTGACCCCAGATTGTGTGTCAACATTTAGATCCACTTCTCTACTATTGGATCTTCATGTTCCAAGACATGACGACAGAGTTGATTGAGTGCTCGTGTGAGGCTCCCTCAATATGTAGAGGATGGACAACAATAGGGTCCACCGAAGGTATTAGGTAGGCCAATGGAAAGTTGAATCCACAAAGGTGTTCATACCACTAGGTAGAGGAGATGCCATGATAGTAGGAGCAAGGTTAATGTGAGAAATTAACAATCACATTATCTGCCCTACTAGAGACAATAGAGATGCAATAGTTGAGGCCATCTCAGATTGCTTTCCTTTGAAGACAATCACGAAGGCACAAGACTCTGCTTCCCACTCTCTTAGATTGAGTCTATGCTCCCTGAATTCAATAACACATTGAGCCATAATCTTGTTATTTTTCTTTATCTAGTGCTTGCACCCTTCTTTCCAATGGTGCCATTGCAACACTAAGTAGGTCACAGTTCCATTTGTTTTTGGAACATCCTTCTTGAACTACTTCAATCCTTTTTGTAGAGCCTTTAAATCTCAGAGGATACAATTGAGATTGAAAAAATGGTTGTAATTGTATATAATACAACACACATGCATGGCATTGGCTAGTGACATTGAATATAAATGAATATAATACGAAATTGATTCTTCGAAATATATGTGTCTAGAATTTTAAGGGTATCTATTATCTCCCTAATTCGCACTTAATGATAAAATCCCTAATCCACAAGATGCAACCTGAGGGGGAACTACTAGGGCAGTTAACATTGTCACCAAAGCAACCTATCCTCTCACTTTTGGTTGACTCTTCTCCAACTCAAGGGGGTGCTTCCTAGCAATTATGATTACTAAAGCTATAACAATGAAGCTCAAGCGTGAATGATGAAGAGGTAGCTCTAGCAAAACAATGTTTTTGTCATTTTGTAGTATAAAGAAGTAAAAGAATGATGGAGGGATCAAGAGATTAGTGTCAATCCAACAAGGGCAAATGGAGTCAAGAGGTCGATCCAAGAGGGCAGGCACAATAAAAAGTGAAGACTATAAGGGCTAGAAGATGCATGACATAAGAAGAACTTTAACATTGTTGAAAATAATAGCAAAGGAATACTAGGAGGGCTTTTTAAAGTGCCACATCAAAACTTTGCTAATGTGGTGGGCCTTACCATGAAGTATTAACCTAGCAACCACTCATGTAGATGTTAGATGCAAGATAATACCACCATTTATAAGAAAAAGGATTCAAGAGGGAAAATTTCTGCACCTGAAACCCTTCCAATAGGGTAGATACACACTTCTCTCTTGGCCCTAAAAACAAGTTCTAGCAATCTCTACCACATAAGCAACAATAGAAAGCATTAGAACAATAAGCCACACCTTGATAGGAAAGAAACCCTTAATACTCACATATGCTCTAGGAAAGATATATTCATCAAGCTCCAAGAAGAGGAAACTCCAAAAATCCAACCACGACTATGAATGGAGAGAGGTACTCTTTAAAAAGAGTCTAGCTCCGTCTCCTTTTACAATAAAATAATAATTCTTTTACTAGATCCACTAATCTGTCCAAAAAATATTATAAAATAACTTCTTCAACAATTTCATTACTAAAAATAGCCATGGTTTGTTGAGATCCACTTTCTTTTGCAATAAGAATCAATAAAATATGCTAGGGAGAGTATAATAATGCTCTCAAGTAAACAACTCCGTGTGTGACATGTCAACAATAATAAAATAAGGGATTTGGTTATGTAATAACCTCCATAAAGGTCTCCAAGGTGAAGCGTCATGTTAACAATGCATAAAAATGTGTGGCACGTGGCCTCAAGAGCTAGGGTGTTCTCCACCATGGGCATACATAAAAAATAGTATGCCTAAAAAATCAAAGCTCTCAAGCAATAAAGGTGGGGCACTCCTCAAAATGAGTGGTGAAAATGTGCGAGAAGTTTTTGATTGCAAATTTGAAAATGCCATAACTTCGTCAATATTTGTTGGAATTTCCATTATAACCACAATTTGGAAATACTACAACCACTTTGCATCGTATGGCATTGATCATGTGGAAATTAGGGCACTTTGTCAAAAGATAACTATTCTTGAAGCTCATATGTCCTTAAAATATGCAATGAAACCGTAGATCTAGTGTTTGAAAGCTCCTAGATCTTCTCCAATGTGGGAGGTGTAGCTCTCCGAGGCGAGACGTCCCATCAATAAGAAAGAAAAGATGTGCAATATAACCTCCAAAGGTGGACATCCCATAAAGGTAGGGTTTGAATCAAATGAAAACTCCAATGATAACACGTGAGACCTCCAAGAGAAACATCCCATCAAATAAGTCATGGAAGAGTGCAAAGTGGCCTCAAATGGTGGACATCTTCAAACCAAGTGGATCCGTGAAAGGAGGCATCAAATATATGAATAACACATGTGAAATGCCATCAATGCTCAACTAACTCAACAAAGAAAGGGGGTGGCCCCTTGTCAATCAATAGAATAAGACCATCCATCAACATGTGTGCAAGATACTCCTCCAAAGTTGGGAAGTCTTCAACCATAAAGCATGAGAAGGTGTGCAAGGTAATAGATCCATACACGCATGTGCCAAATCATCTAAGTGGTGTGCCAACTTAAGAAGAAAGAGGGGCAACCTCACAATTCAAGACACAAAGTGATGCCAAGTGTGTATATGCATCCACATATGTGCCATCGAGAGTGAAACAAGGGAGCACTCATGTAATGGTAGAGTCTACATCATTAAGAATAACCCATGTGCCAAGAATATCCAACCAATCAAGGGTCTCCAAGTAAGTCAAAAGCATGCAAAAGTAGTTGTTGAAAGGGTTAGATCCTCCTCGGAAAGGATGAAGTGAGGAGGGTTCTCTTGAAACCATATACCAATGAAGTTAGGATGCTATATCAATGTAAAACAAGCCCATGAAAGTTAGGGCGTTCTTGTACCAAGGCTTAAATCATGCTTAGACGATGTCAAATAAACTCAAATGAATGCGAAATCGAGTGACAACAAGGGGAGAATCCCAAGCACTCTAGGCTATTATGAAGCCATGATGTTAGCTTAGCCCAAAAGTGCCAGGGTGTTCCATCAAGGGAGTCATATGTCAACGTGTATCATCAACCATTCAATGATCATAGTGGCTCCACAACCAAGTCCACTAGTATGAAGGAAAAGCATTCACAAAGACAACCAAAGAATCAACATCATCAAACTGTCCAAGACTACATCACCAATAGTCTCATCAAATGCAATCACAACCCCTAGGGCATCCAAAGATCAACCTATAAACTTGTCTTTGTAATGAAAATCACAAGAGTAGTGAAAACATTCACTAGTGTAGGCCTCATGCAAAATGAGGGGTAACAATATCAACAAATGGCCATGCGATTTGAGGCAACAAGGTACTGTGCACATTCATAGAGACTATGAAATTAGAGAGGGGATGGTTCTACAAATAAATCCATTTTATTTTTGCATGGTTCCACTGGGACGCGTCCCCTAGGGTGGGGTGTGCGCCTCCCATGTTTCCCACGCACCCGGACGGGGGGGCTCCTGGGGAAACGTTTCCCCACGTCCCTCTTTTTGGGAAATGCAAGGAGACGTAGGGAGTTTGTTTCCCCAATGTGGGGGGTGCATTTCCGCAAAAGGGGTTCTTCTAGGTGTCCCCCCTCGAAAAGTGGTGCTTTTGGATGCACCCCCTCCAAAGGGGGACTCATGGGTGCCCCCCCCTAAATTTTTGGGTAATAAGACTTAAAATTATAAAAAAGGAAACAAAACAAAAATTAAAAAAGCCAAAACAATTTTATTAAAAAGTTAAAAACCTACCTCACATAGTGACAGTCCAATTGATGGTCCTGATGACTTCATGCAACAGATGGATGTAGAGGACCAGTCAATGAGATTGACTCCTTGATGCTCATTTTATTTTCAATGTTCATTGCCCATTTTTAATTTTCAATTGTAACTTTTAAGTCCCGACTCTAGATACTGATGACCTCATATTGAGTCTTTGAACTTTTAAGTCCCGACTCTAGATACTGATGACCTCATATTGAGTCTTTGAGACTTTGACTCATCACTCTTTACTATTTTTGAGTTTGAGTAATTTCAATTTACTATTTCAGAGTTCCGTACCTATTATTTTTCTTAATACTAATTTGGTAATTAGATTCTAGAATGATGAATGATGAATGATAAATTTAAATCAATGTATACAATATTTAACTATATCTGTTTCATTTATGATTTATGAATCATTGTATTTCATTACTGAATCAAAATCAGAATCATATTTATTATTTATATCATTTACAAATTTGAATTTAGTACTGGTTTACTGTTTACTATTTACATTGCACAATGATGAATTTACATGGGCTGAATTGTTATTGATG
>CBVK0101061003.1:0-12889 GCA_900067695.1 Picea abies
AAGTATGCTCCCTTGCCCAGAGAGCCCAACAAGAACACGTTAAGGAAGATAGAAGCAGCGGCAATCCAGGGCATACAGGGCACGCCCCACTCTTGCGGTTGCTTAGCCTGTGGAACGAGCGCCGAGAAAACAAACGTGAGGACGATCGCCGCGAGGCCGCAGATGGCAAGACACCATGACTGCGCGCGTCTCCCTTGGAATTGCCACAGAGAGGCAAATCCGATGGCTATCCATGACAACGCCGAAAGGAATGCAAGCGTCGGCCACGGATTCGTCTTCTTCTCGATAACCACATAGCGCTTGTAGATGAGAGCGTTGGCCACCATGTAGAAGACAAAGAGCGTTCCTATGGATATCAGGTCTATTAAAATTGCCAGATCGGTAAATAGCCCTATTGCCGCAGTGCAGATTCCTACAAAATAAGACATGAAAAGGGGTAAGCACAAGCAAAACCATATCCGATTAAGTGAGATTGTTATGTAATCATCATTTGCAGGCAGAATCAGAAACGAAGACTAACCGAGAAAGATGGATGCGTTAAGAGGTGTGCCAGTCTTAGGATTGACTTTGGCAAACCATTCGGGTATTACATGGGAGCGCCCAATGACACACATATAACGTGCCTGTCCCAGCATCGCCACCAGTAGTGACGTTAGAATCCCCAAACTCGCCCCCACACCCACTACATTTGATGCCCATCCCCACCCGGGAACGTTTTTGAAAGCCATCGAGAATGGGGCATCTACATTTATCTGAACAAAAAAATCAAATATATATCTGATACCCACAAACGCAAAAGAAAACAAACAGATTTTCCAACCTTAAGTAGATAGAAGATTGTGTACCATATCATAAGGGACCAATGTGCACATCGCCGTAGCCATGAGGCAGTACAGCACAGTGACTATAATGACAGAGCCAGAGACCCCGATAGGAATATCTGTGGCGTGATATTTAACTTCCTCCGCCATGGTCGAAACGGCATCGTACCCAATGTAGCCGAAGTAAACGACGGCCGCTGCATTGAACACCCCGTTTACCCCATAGGGTGCGAAACCCCCCGGGTTCGTCGGATTGGCTGGCTCTGTCAAGTTCTTCACGTCTCCCTTGGCGAAACTGATTACGATAATGAACAAGATGAATCCTAGATGCAGCATGGTAACCAACATATTAACAGCCGAGCTCTCCTTCGTGCTGCAATTGAAATCAACATAACTTGTCAGACGCCCTTAACCCACAAATAATCCTAGCATAGCAGCAGAGGAAAGATGGGAGGATAGAAACCTGTAGCAAATACATATTGTAAGCACAATAATAATTGCGACGGCTATAAGATCTAGCTCGTTGAAGCCCTCCGGCAAGCCCTGCACTTTGAAACGCCATTTATCGACATTCTCGAAACCAATTGCAGAGCCGACATACGAAGTAAAGCTTCGGGCAACAGCGGCATTGGAAACAACATATTCCATTATCAGATTTGCGCCTGTAATACACGCTGGGAATTCCCCTGCAAAGAAACACCCGTAAATGAGCAATTCTTTGATGTAAAAGAAAGAAAGAACGAAATGAGTATCGGAAATGAGCAAGACATACCGAATGTGGTTCTGAGATAACTGAAAGCCCCCCCTGCAACGGGCATGGCGACGGCAAACTCGGTGTAACATAAGGCAGAAAGAAGAGCGGAGACGCCAGCTATGACGTAGGAAAGGATAATGCTTGGCCCCGCGAAGTTTCGGGCAGCTTTGCCCGTGATGACGAAGACCCCAGCCCCAACCATGCCTCCGATACCCAGGGCTACCAGATCGAACCACCGCAAGCTCCTTTGCATTTCTGCGCCGGACCGGGCTTTTACTCCAGTTAACTCCTCCTTACAACTCGACACAGCTCCCATACGTTGCACCAGCCGTCTCGGCGTTTCCAGCAATGCTACACCGTAGGCCTTCGGACTCGAAAACGAACCTCTCCTCTCTTCCATTCTTGGTCACAAATCTGGCTTACAGAGCAGTGGAGGAGGAAATTATGTGAGAGTAACGAGATAAAATGTTGCTTGCCAAGATTTGTGTCGTAGACGGAAATCTTCACAGACGAGATTTCGCTGCAGCAGATGGACCGGCGGCGAGGCAAAAGAAGGAAGGAAAGTAGGTGGGTTTACATGTGTTTCACACTAACGAAACCTTGGTTCTCTCCCTCCCACCAAGAACCCTCACACCAAGAACCAAAGGAGTTGGCTATTTTTCCTATTTAGTCATTTTTTAGGTAGGTTCTTGAAAGCTTTCATTTTAAATTTTAAGTCAATCCAAAATCTTGATCAATTTTCTAAGTATCTGAATTGGTTTGGTTTAAAATAGACAAAACCCATAAAATAAGTTTATGAAATGCATGATTCAACACATTTTTTTTTCTCCCGAGTTAACCTAATCCAGAACGAAATACAATATAACAAAAATAACAAACCTGTCTACGAATATTTTTACCGCACAAATCAGCCATCCAGCCACTAAAAGTCGCCCTATCACCGCCAGACCACTGCCACATTTAGTAATGACATAAGTTCTTAGCGTCACTCCACGATTTTCTAATTCTGCCCTGCCCCTCTTAAATAACGACCTATCCTTGGCATGCGGCGAGTCAAAACTACTTATCTGTTCCCAGTTGTTTTCATCTAACGGCGGGATCATTTGGCGTCTGCAGCGCCACGTTTGAGGGCGTGCACCAAAGATGGACGGCTTTCCCGGGTTATGTCGCCGGCTGCCGCCGACAATTGCAACTGGCGCCGTCCTTCTGTTCACACGTGTCGAATCGCTGCCTCGGTCAATCAATGTCGGGCAAGGCGCCACGTCCGATGCAAGCCCTGCTATCTGTATTACCACCATGGGCTACATAGGAAAGTTCTTAGCCATCATGGTTTGTGGTTGCCTAAATTGGTAGTTAGTGATGGAACATTTCACTAATCATTTTTTTTACTTATTAAATATTTTTGACAATTTGCTTCATTCTAAGAGGGAAGTATGGAGCCTCTAGTTGATTAGTTCCTTAAGAAATTTGATGATGGTTTTCTATGTGAGCCTTTGAATTTGCAACCAACTTAAAGGAATAATAAGTGGGCAATGGAGTTATCTACAAGAGACTTTATCGCTTTTTAGTAGTTGGGAAAGTATGGATGGTATCGGATTATGGATAGGAGAATGAGGACCATCTAATCATGTTCTTATCTTTCTACAAGTGGGGGTTTTGGAGCAGGAAGGATATCATGACAGGCCATGTTCTTTCTGCAACTACCAACTTTCATTAATGGTGGACGGGGGGAATTCCATAACTATCAACTATCTACAATGATGGATGGGGGGTTTGAGACTCCTGCTACTTTGTTTGGTTTTTTCTACTTCGGAACCTGTATTTCTTGGTCTGGGTATTAATTGGCAGCTCGTCTAGGTAGTCAATTGACCTGAGCTATTACACTGTATAGGTCCTTACTGTCGGGGATTTGACGGGTACCTTAATGTTGTTCTTCTTTACTTTGTTTATCGTGTTTGCTTTTTTCAGGTAAGGGGGTTTCTGCGGTGCAGGTGGCGTTTAGATATTAGCGCTCTAGAAGCTTCTGGATGGAAGTTGAGGTTAGCTCACTTATGGGTGCGACTGATGAGGCTCTCTAGAAGAGCGTCGGGATTTTCGCCTCGGTTGATGAGCATTGCACAGTTAATGGCATTAACTTGTCAAAACAGGCAAACAATTCTCCACTTTCTAAGCTTCCTTCGATAGTTAACGGTTTATATGCCTCTGTGTGCCCTTCTACAACAAACTTCTTACCTGGAGGTGCCTTTCAAAGACGGAGAGTTGAAACAAGAGATCATGCGGGTGGTGTGGCCTTTGTAGGGTCAACTGTTGGACGTACTTTTCAGGGTCGACAAGTCTCTAGAGCTCAAGGAGGAAAAAGTTTAAAAAAACCGTGGAAACTGAACAAAATGAAAAGAAGGATGGTCATGGGTGCATATGTAGGACTTGAAGAGGTTGGTGGGTACAATTGCAGATGTTTTCTATCACTCAACACGTTGCTGGGTAGAATTTCATATCGCTCTCTCTGCAGACATTCACTTCCTTCCTGGGTAAAGACCGCTTGGGTTCCATTGTTGGGCTATGCACCAGAAGTTATATTTCTCTCGAGAGGTTGGTTTGGTTTTTTGTTCAGAACGTCGAAAGATACCCTGATGATATTGGATAAATTGTGGGTCATGGATGGAAGCAGTCTGATGTTAAAAAGGTGGAGGGTTTGCTTTGACCCTGCATCAGATTATTTTCAGCCCCGTCACTTGTGGGTTATGTTACTAGGACTACCGTTACAACTTTGGAATGCTAAGGCCCTGGAAGCCATAGGCAATGAACTTGGTTGGTTTATAAAGTTATATGAACACTCCTTAAAGGCACCAGACAGGAGATTGGGTAAGATTCTAATTGAGATTGACATTCACTTGGGTTTATTGGAGTCCTTAGAGATAGAGTGGAGGGGTAATATTATGACACAAAGACTGGATTACCTCGTTATTTTGTTTAGATGCTCTGTTTGTCAAAGGATAGGACATTTAAGAAGGAACTATTCGTGTGAGATGGAGGAGTCAGAAGACTCTGTGCTTCGAAAATCGGCTCGAGATGCTTCTCTAGGAGTGGATTCTCATGACTTCGAAGATTTTTACCCGTCAGTGGAGGAAGATAGACCGGAAATGCCTTCGTATACTGTGTCTGGTAAGTTAAAAAAAAATTGCCCCTCTCTTTTTCCTTTGTTGTTGGATTGGGAGAATGATGCTTTGGATTCTACCTATGTTTTGAAAGCGGGGAAACCTTGGGCTTCTCCAAAAGGAATTTTGTCGGACCAAGGTGGTAATATAACACCAGGAGCTGATTTTTTTTGTTCTAGGCAGGGGGGGAATCAAACCAATACTTCACCGTGCATTTATTTTCTCGGGAAGAAAGGGGAAGGTCACTTGATTCTGGAGGGGCGGATTACATATTACCTAAAAAAACTTTGGCTGGTATTGATGATGATAGTATTGCTAGGATTTTAACCAGTGATTCTGTGGGTGGAAGTGTTAACCTATCTGGTTTTAGGGAACCTGGGGGTGTAAGTGTTAACCTACCTGGTTTTAGGTAACCATAGCTAGGAGAAAGCTCCCTGGGCATTGTCCCGGATACTCTAGTCCCTACTTATAGAGAGACGTTGTCACCAAAGCCTATCCCTACTTATTAGGGGAGCTCGGTTTTTAGAAGAGATGTGACGGTTGAAGCTTTTGGATGGTGTGATAGGGTTGGGGAAGATTCTGGGAAGAAATACACTTGGTCGAGGGGTCTTGCCATGGAGATCTCTCCTATTAAAACTAGGAGTACACGCAAAAAAGCAGAGTCGGTAACAAATTTACCTGTAACTTTTACTACCAATTTCATTGATAATGGGGCGCTTAGAGGCATGAAAGCCCTAGCCAAGGAAAAATCATGATTAATGGGGCGCTTAGAGGCATGAAAGCCCTAGCCAAGGAAAAATCATGATTTTTCTCACTTTAAATATCAGAAGGGTGGGGGGAGCCCTAAAAGTTGTTTCCATGCGTAGATTGTTAGATGGGACTAATCCTGATATTATTTTTCTACAAGAAACTTTGGTTGATGAAAATAAGACTCGATTATTCATGAATGCCCTTAGACCTAGATGGTTAGTTTGTGTGGTTAACTCTGTTGGCAAGTCTGGGGGTCTCTTGGTGACCTGTGATCCTTTTAAGTTTGATCTTGTTCCTTACCTCTGTTGTGGTAGTATCATTTTGATAGGTACATGTTGTGAAAATAAAAGGCAGCTTGCTCTTTTAAATGTTTACAGTCCTTGCACAAACAAAATGTCCTTCTAGGACAAGGTGAATGATAGGGGTTTACTAGCTTGCAAATTTGTTATTGTAGTTGGGGATTTTAATTTCACATTAAATGTTGATGAGGTATGGGGAGATACAACGCATATGGACCAGTCGACAGGGTACTTCAAAGCTATCTTTAAAAGGAATAAGTTGGTTGATATATTATCGAAGAAAGTAGTTCCTACTTGGCGAAACAAAAGATTGGGAGCTGAAAGTATCACAAAAAGGTTGGACCAAGTTTTTATATCTGAAGATTCAGTGAACTTATCAGGAAGGTACAGGTCTTGGGTTGAATATCCTTTTTCTTTCGGATCATGCCCCAATACTTCTACAGATAGAAAACTCTGATTATCCGACAACATATCCTTTTAAATTAAATCCAATGTGGTTGAAGGAAAATAACTTTTCCCAATTAGTTCATGAAGTTTGGAATGATCAACAATTCTTACAAGAAACAGGAGTACAAAGAAGATTAGTGTGGAAATTAAAAAGTTTGAAACAAAGGGTCAAACATTGGGATAAACAAATGAGATTGAAGAAAAATTTAAATTTAGTTAAGCTGGAGGAGGAACTTCAGGCCACATATCTGGAGAAAGCCTGGGGGGCAAAGAGAATGGATGTAGANCAGGCCACATATCTGGAGAAAGCCTGGGGGGCAAAGAGAATGGATGTAGACAGTCACATAAAGACTTTAGAGGAAGAACGAAACTCTCTACTTCTGGCAGAAGAGGAGCTTTGGAGACAGCGGAGCTGAGCAAGATGGATAAAATGTAGGGACCAAAATACAAAACAATTTCATCACTTTGCTAGTTTTAGAAGAAACAACAAGCATATATGGGAATTTTTATTAGAAGATGGGGAGGTACTTTCTGGAGAAGAGGATATAAAAAAAGAGGCAAATAGATTTTACAAGAATTTCTTTTAGGAGACGGGTATTTCTAACTTTAATGATCAGGTTTATGTAGCCAGTCTCTTTCCCCGATTAATCGAGGAGGAAGAAACACTTCTTCTTGAAAGACCATGCACTAAGGAGGAGTTGAGGAGGAAGAAACACTTCTTCTTGAAAGACCATGCACTAAGGAGGAGTTATTGGAAGTAATCAAAGCCTTTGCAAAAGACAAAAGTATGGGACCTAATGGTTGGACAATCGAGTTCTTCTTACATTTCTTCGGGTTGATTGGGGATGAATTGTTGGAGGTGGTGGAGGACTCCAAGATCAGAGGTGAAGTGGTAAGAGCCATAAATTTGACTCTTTTGGTTTGCGCTCCTAAAGTCAGCAAGCCTACTACTTTTGACGACTTTAGACCCATTTCTTTATGTAATATGTGTTACAAACTTATTGCAAAAATTGTTGTGAATAAGATTAAACCTATTCTCTCTCGAACTTTATCAGCTGAGCAATTGGGATTTTTAAAAGGGAGACAGATTTTGGATGTCATTGGTACTACCCAGGAATGCTTGCATAGCATTAAGCAAAAAAACTTGAAGGCGCTAATTTTGAAACTTGATCTCAAAAAGGAATATGATTGTATTAACTGAGATTTTTTAAGATTGACTTTATTACAAATGGGTTTTGGTCTTTTGACTACCAAGTGGATAATGAGTTGTGTGACCAGTGCGACTTTTGCGGTTCTGATAAATGGGGAGACTACTTCTTTCATCCAGAGTGGCAGAGGTTTGAGACAAGGTTGTCCTTTATCCCCACTACTATTCATATTAGTGGTGGAAGGCCTTAGTCTTCTTCTAAAGAAAGGCCAGACAAAAGGGAAGTTATCTGGTGTGAAGGTCTCTAGATTAATAAAGATATTACATATTTTCTATGTGGATGATGTACTCATAATGACTAAAGCTACTTTACAAGAATGGAGGGAGATTGATAATTTACTTAAGATCTTTTGCAGAGCATCGGGCTTGCTAGTAAATATGACAAAGTCAACTTTTCATTATTGGGGTCTACAGGGGGAGGACTTAGAAATTTTTATAGTTCCATTCCCTTATAATTTTGTTAAACTCTCTGAAGGCTTTAGATATCTTGGCTATTTTCTAAAGACAACTAATTATAAGGTTGAAGATTGGAGATGGTTAATTGCAAAATTTAAAAAAAAGATTGGTCACTGGTGTAATAGATGGTTTTCTCTTGGTGGGAGACTTGTTCTTATAAAAGTTGTTTTAGAAATTCAACCTATTTATTGGATGGCTTTGGCTGTCGTTCCTGTCTCTGTACTTAACAAGATTAGACAAATAATCTTTACTTTCCTTTGGTCGGGTTGTAGTGAAAAGAAACATATTCATCTCTGTAGATGGGATTCTATTGCTAGACCAAAGCACCTTGGAGGCTGGGGTTTGCGAAACATATTCATTTTTAACAAAGCGTCAATGGATAATACTCTTTGGTGGGTGCTAATGAAGGACGAGATATAACATAGGGTCATTAAGGAAAAATACTTCACTCACTGATCGATAGCTACATGGCTCAAGTCGACTAATCAAAGATCGACTACTGCTTCGAAGTTTTGGAAAAAATTGTTAAAATCTTTGTATATTATAACTCATTAGCTGAGTTGGAAGCATGGGACTGGAAATTCAGTATTAATAAGTAAGGATCTGATCATGGGTTTGGGTAATTCCTCTCTCCTGTCACAAGAATTACTTTTTTCTTTAAAACAAAGGAACATGAGATACCTCTTTCAGGCTAGAGGAGAAATCCAATCAGGGGTAATATTCTCACAGTGGAAAGATAGTGCAGAACTGTGTCTCACTAGACATTTGGCATCAAATGGGATCTTTACTATAGGGGGTTAGTTGAGTTGGGGATCCAAATTCATTATAGTATTGATGAACTACATTGGATTGGGGGTGATAAGTTAGGATTAATTTCAGTGAAAAATGTTTATGGGGCCTTAGCTACAAAAATCTAGCAATAGAAAACTATAGGTTGGAGGAGAAATCTATGGAAATGGGAACTAACTCTAAAAATTAAACTCTTTATTTGGTTAGTTGTGGAAAACACGTTACTTACCTGGGATAATCTACAAGGTAGAGGCTGGGAAGGACCCAATATTTGTCTTTAATGTCTTAAGGAACCTGAAACAATAAATCATTTATTGGTAAATTGTCTTTTTAACCCAAAAATTTGGCACGAAATTCTAAGAGGACTTAACTTTAGGACTTTATGGGAAGGAAACTCCTTAAATGATTGTTTTGATTGTTGGACAAAGATGGTGCACACGTATTATACACTGCCTTGTATTGTTAGCTGGAACATATGGATGGAATGCAATAGGACAAACTTTGATAATGGGAGCCCTTCTATTAGCACTGTAGTTCACAAGACACTTGAAGGTCTAAACATATTAACTTTTACACAAAAAGTGTCAACTAAAAGAAATTTCAAGACCTCCCTTCAGTTTTCGGTGATAGTGGGATGGTTTGATGGAGCAACCCAATCAAATGGCCAACTAAGTGGAGTAGGGGGCTCGATTAGGACCAATGAGAATACAGTCTACAAATGGAATTTCAACTGTGGTGTGGGCACTAATACTAGGCAGAACTTCTTGGAGTCTGGGCCTCTCTCACACTGACATCTAGGCTACATATTGTTGAAATGGAGGTATTTGGAGACTCTAAAATAATAATTGACCGGTTAAATGACAAAGGGAATTTGCAGGTAAATGCTTTAGAATGCTGGAAAGACAAGATCAAAGAACTCAACAATTATTTCTCATCGATCGGGTACACTCCTATTTATAGAGAATAAAATATGGAGGCTAACAAACTTTCCAAGGAATCACTTGAGATGCCAGAAGGAAAATTCACCTATAATCAATGGATAGAGGGTCATGAGGGACCTACTTTGTTCCTTAAGTCATATTAGTACAGCTATGTAGTATTAAGTTCAACAGTGAGTTAATACTGCAAATTTTGTAGAGTCAAGGTTATTTGTAAAAAAAAAACTTTTTGATTGTACAGAGCTGGACAACAGTGACAACTTAGTTTTTTTGCTTTTTTGATGGCTGGCGACTTTTATAGTATGCCTGAAAGTGTTGGAATTTTTTGTGGACAGTTGTAAATCTTTATCAGGAGGTCAAGTATGTAATACCAAATTATATTTCTAATATAATGATAAATTTTATGTTGGAAAAAAAGTGGGGGTTTTAACCCCAAAACCTCCTATCCCTTTTAAGTTTAACTTGAATTGGGTCAATGATCCTTAATTCAAAGAGCTAGTGATGAGTGGGGGAATTATGATAGTCATTTAGAGGACTCGAATATGTACCATCTTAGTGACAATATGAGGAGAATCAAAAGGAAAACTATAGAATGGGAAAAGGTCAAATCCAAGGACTCTCAAGATCAAATTTGGATTTTGGAAGGAGATATAGCAATTGTCTTCAATTCTAATATGAATGGTATTTTTAGTGAAGTAGAGTTGATGAATCTAAAAATGAAGGAAGATGCTAAAAAGGCGTTGTTGGATTGGAAAGAAGCAAAATGGAGGTAAAAGACAAGAGCCACAAGGATAGCTCAAGGTGATGGAAACACAATATTTTTCCACAATTATGCAAAAATGAGGAAACATATAAATACTATATGGAGCATTAAGGATGAGAGGGTAGCGCAAATTCACAGTTTTATGGATATGCAAAAAGTGAGTACAAAGCAATTCAACAAACTCTTTAAGGAACCTCCTAGAGATAATATAGCAAAGGTAGTTCAAAACACAACATTCTTCCCAAGTTTTGTGGATCAGAATAAGGCCCTTATGAAAGAGGTCTCCTTGGAGGAGGTGTTAAAATTAGTTATTGAGTATTTCCAAAAATACAAGAACCTTGGACTAGATGG
The DNA here is from genome assembly GCA_900067695.1 of Picea abies. Classification (NCBI taxonomy): domain Eukaryota; kingdom Viridiplantae; phylum Streptophyta; class Pinopsida; order Pinales; family Pinaceae; genus Picea; species Picea abies. The sequence goes on from CBVK0101061003.1 coordinate 10,731, forward strand.
ATGGTCCATCAAATACTTTGAAGGTTTTATTGATTTGTTGGGTAATGATTTACTATTGGTTGTGGAGGAACCTAAGAGCTCTAGTAATATTCTAGGGACTTTTAACTCCATCTTCTATGATTCCCAAGAAATATATTCATAAGACATATGAATATTTTAAATCCATTTCTCTTTGTAATGTTGTATATAAGATTATTTCCAATATCATTATCAAAAGACTTAAGCATTTGCTATCCTTTATTATCTCAAGTGAGAAATTTGGATTTTTAGATGCTAAACAAATTCATGAAACCATTGGCATAGCACAAGAAGGTCTTCACTTTATAAAGGTAAAAAGAAAACCCTCCTTCATTGTCAAACTAAGCCTTTTTAAAGCTTTTGATAAGGTCAATTGGACTTATCTTAGGTTGATGATATTACATATTTGGTTTTCTTGTTATTTTGTAAATTGGGTGGAAGTGTTATTCACTAACATAAGCGAAAAGAGAAAATAACTCGGCCCACAACCTCCTAATTGTAAAATTTATCATATTAAATATTTCTCTCCCCTTTACTAACCTTAACTAGTCTTGAAATATTAGTTATTACAATGACATCCTTCCTTTTATTATTACTTTGTTTCAATTGTCACTTTGTATTAATATATTAATAGAATGAGAGTGAGTGCTACCTGTATTATATGACAGGTTAATAGCCTAACTTCCTTCACTTTAACCAAAGAGTAAGAAGCTAATTTATTTCCTTTCATCCATGTCATCCCCATTTTCTCTTTAACCAAAGAGTAAGAAGCCAATTTATTTCCTTTCATCCATGTCATCCCCATTTTCTCTTGACCATTTTATTTTTAGTTCACAATCCTCTTCTTTTCTTAGATAGTTATCCCTTTTTCATTAATTTTTTAATAATATAATTAAAATATTTTCCTAAATCTTTATCTTTTTTTTCATTATTTTTTTAATAATATAATCAAATTTTTATGTCCGGGATCTTAAAAAAAAAAAAAAACATTTATTTAGATGGTTTAGATATCAAACATGTTGGACTGCATATCTCCCATACATGACCAACTTAACATGCATATGGAATTTCTTATCATTAATCATTTGAAGGGCTGATTTAAAATTAACCTTTAAAACTAACCTTCTCTAAATCCTTTAAAAACAATTTACTAATTTTGATAACAATTCTATTTTCACACACTAACAACCATTGACATGTTCATTATCTCCATCCATTAAAAACAATTTACTAATTTTGATAACAATTCTATTTTCACACACCCTAACAACCATTGACATGTTCATTATCTCCATCCAAAGAGGATACGGGTCTTTACAAAGTCCTTCGTGCCAAAATTGTCCTTTTAATATTTAAAAGGTGAAGATAATTACATCTTTCATATTAATCCTCTATAGTGAACACTTTGATTACATAAATTTGAAAATCACCTCTACATAATGATACCCAACCCCTTATAATTTGTATGAAAATATCTTTATTAGTCTAATCACACTACATCAATCTTAAAATGTAATAAGGTTAAAATGTAATAAGTTTTTTTTTTTTTTTAAGATTACTCCTCTTTAACTAACCATTTGACTAGTTTCAACAATCATCAAATCTTATACTCAACCTATGTAATGGTACATAAGTGTCCATGTTCATATAGTAAAAGTCCTTTTGAGTTTCCTTAATCAAGCTTTAGGCCAATATCTTATCCTTTGGGATTGGGTTGACTTCCTTTTCTAACTACCCGTTGCTTTCATCTACAATATTTCATTTTTAAAGAATTCATACTAAGATTTTCAAAGTTTTTTATTCGAAGGTTGATAATTATAATGGCTAGAATGAACATCATTCCTTATCTTTTAATCATACCATGCTCCAAAAGCATCTACCTTTTTTTATGATATAATTTTTCATAAATCATGTTGGCCCTCGACCAAGTTTTGAGGAAACATTGGTCGTGTTTGACCACTTTTGGGACTTCGACAGGCTGGTCGAAGATGGAGCACCCAGGTGGAGCTGAGATCACAGGATCTCGCTTGTTTTGCAGGCTTGTGGACCAAGCAAAGGGTTTATTAGGGTTTATGTAACGGTTATGGGATGTCAGCCCATGGGTTTATCCATGTTTAGGCCTTTTTGTAAATGTATAAATA
>CBVK0101061011.1:0-19256 GCA_900067695.1 Picea abies
AGTGGTCAAGTAGAATGGTCTGCCTCGTCAGGCAGTCATTCTTTCGAAGTTCACAATTGTGAGCAGTTTCGAAGAATGGTTCATTTTGGAGGTTGGTGCAAGACAGTCATTTCCTTAGGAAATGGTCTGGACAGTCATTCCCTAGGGCAGACTCATTCTCTCTAGGTTTCACTATGATTAGTGTCGGAGGAATGGCCCAAATTAGGTGAATGGTCCAAGTTCAGCAATCAGGGATAAACGTTCCCTAGGGAAAACTCGTTCTCTCTAGGTTGCATTGTGATTACTATCAGAGGAATGGCCCAGTTAGGTGAATGGTCCAAGCTCAGAAATCAGGGACAACTATTCTTCTATGCTTGGGAATAATAGTCTAGATATCCCATGGTTGATGTTTTACTTTCTGAGGGAAGATGCTCTTCCAAATCTCACAAATGTGAGTGGAAGAATGGCCCAGATGACTCAGTTTGTATCATGATTTTGTTATGCATATTGATGATATGATTGTTGTGGATATTGTATGTCTCTGGAACATATGTGTATGCTATTGTGGTGGATGTGTTCCACTAGCTGTGACTATGTGTCACTAGTTAGTAGTCGTGTGCTACTAGGTGTGGTTGGGTACCACTGGATAGTGGTTGGGTACCACTGGATAGTAGTTGTGTACTACTATGGATAGACACAGGTGTTTTCTATTGAATGGCATTGTTTTGATTCCCATGGAGACTACCACTAGTGTTGGAGATAATTGACTGCTAGATGGATAGTTAGTATGTTGGTGGACAGACATTCTCTTTGAGGAAAATGGTCCAGGACAGGCATTCTTCTAGGACGTATGTTTGAATTAGAAGAATAGTCCTTGTATACCACGGAGTGGCTTCCAGCATATGTTGGAACAATCACTATTCTAGGACATATGTCCAAAATAGAAGAATGGTTCTTATATCACTCAATGGAGTGAATGGCTTTAAGAGATGATGCAGTTGATGTTATCAAATGATATTGATAGTGATGATGGTGCTCATTATTTGACCATGAGATAGCATGTGTGGCTATGATGTTTCTACCGGTTGAAAGGTTTGTTCATGCTCAAGACCATTTCCCTTTAACACCTCCCTATCTACGAGGGAGTATCGATATTATGATAGCTACGGGAGGTATTAACCTTTACATGTAACCCTAATGAGACTAGAATATTCTAGGAAGCAAGAGAAACCCTAAAACGTTGGATAATAACCTTAGGAGGCAAGTCGGCTCAAGAGAATATTTATTATTGAGTTATTAGCCTCTAGAAGTAGAAGTCAGCCTAGTTAGGTCACTTGGAGGACTATAAATAAGAGGGCGCTGGAGCTCATTTTTCACCTCACCTCTCACAACTACATAAGTCTAGTAGTGTGCAAGTTTGGAGAGGAGCCACAGTTGCAGCTGCTGCAACTGGAAAATTTTGGTTTTGGCTTGGACTTTCTCCTTAGTTATGGTTTGGACTCTCTTCCCAATATGCTATGTCTGGAGAGAGGTATGCTATTGGTTCTAGGGTTTTCTTCTGGAATTATTCTCTCTGTCAAGTTTAAGGTACTCGGGGGTGGCCTTTGTGCCTATGGTTGGGTGACAATATTGCTATATTGTCTATGGTGAAACGAGCACAACTATTATTCTAACATTTTTTTCTTGTAATATTTCAACAACAAATCACCCCTAAGTTGGGGCTCAAACTCCACCAGGGAAAAATACTTCTAGCAACAGGATAAGGTCTGACTCTCAACAAAATTTCTCAGTCCTAGGTGCCCACTTCTACAACTATCCCACAATCCTTCATTACCCGTGCACCTGTCACACCCAAGGAAGTGTGCCCCTTCTCTTCCCCATAGTCCTTTGGTTTCCCCACTTCCCTTCCCATGGTTACTAGAAACAAGATGGATAGTAATTATCTGAGCCCTGGGACTAATCCTCAGTGCACTAGGGAACAATTCTCAGCAATACTCTCACCTAGAGAGTATGCTCACGGTTTTGACAAGCAATTCTCAACAGCCAATCTCTCACCCAGAGAGACTTCTCATGGTCTGTTAACCTGTCTCCTCGATAGTAACTATGATTATATCCCCTCAACTCCTTACAAGATTATATGTGTAGATAAGGTAATAATCGGATTTTCCATACAGTTTGACCCCCTTTTTCTCACGAGACCTTGAAACATGAATTCTCTCGAATCCTTCTCTTAGTAATCACAATAATGCAATCCCCCCCAAAATACACTAAGTCCAGCAATATGTATTGTATTCCTTCAACTTGACACTTGTCACCTTTATAAGTAGCTTTAATCCACTTGGTGACATGTTCCCTACCCTCTGCAACTTAGGATAAAAACATCCACATTATAGTTTTCAAAAATATTATTAAAATATCCCCCCCCTCCTTTTCCTTTTTTCGGTGCAGTTGGCCCCCCATATCATTTTGTCTGAGTCTGTTTGTGCACAACAATGCAATTTTATATTAATAACCATGATTATGTTTACATGGATAGGCACACTGGCCTATCTGCGTCCCAACTCACTAACCCAATAGTCACATAGGCTCTTTGACCTCAAAGCATATATATATCAACTCTACACACTTCCAATTCATTACCGCGCACTTACCCAAGTGCATGAAACATGGCACAATGTACGCACTTACCTAGGCACGTGCAACACTATGACATGTGTGGCCCTTGTCTTGATAAAAGCACTCTGCGCACTTACCCAGGTGCAGGCAACACCAAAACTAGGTGTCAACGACTCACCAGCCTATATATACATTACATTAACAATTAGTACCAATGGCTCACCAACCTATATGTACAATTACAAAGGGTCTGGATCAGGGACATTACAATGCTTGAACATATAGTGAGAACAATTGTGCAATTACACCATGGTGTCCCTTTTTTGGTAATTTTTGTTGGGTATGTGTTATATTCTTTGCATGAGTGTGTTGCGCCAAGCGCACATGGGGGGTTAGAGGGGGTGCAGGGGGGCAGCGCCCCCAATTTTTTTTTTGCCTCAGGAAACATGTCACATATTTAGGTGGTTTTTTGGCACATGGTTTTTTGCCGATGGTTTTCTATTTCTGGTTAATGAATTAGGGTTTTGGACTAATCCACACCAACCTATATGTACAATTACAAAGGGTCTGGATCAGGGACATTACATGAAACCTCTAAAACATTCCACTAAAAAACCATCTAGTCCAAGGGCCTTGTCATTCTACAATAATTTCACTATTTAAGACAACTCATCTTTGGACATAGGGGGGTTCAAGTATTCATTGTGTTTTGCATCAACCCTTTGTTATAAATGATAGGATACCGATAGGATATCCCTAATGTTTTCCTTATTAGGATTAATAAAAAAATTCCTTGTAATATGAGACACTTGTATTGCAAACAGAGTTATAAATTTCATGAACCTACCAATCATGTCCTTTATTCTTCATATGGTATAGGTCACTTTCTTAGCTAAGGATTTTTGTGGAATAAGGTAGTATTGTTATCTCTTGTTGACAACCATGTTATAAGGCTCTTCATGCATCATCTAGGCTCCTCATAGTCTAATAGGTTCTCAAACATATTGGTGCAAACCCCCTTCCCTCCAAAGGGCTACGCAGCCTCTCGATCTTCAATCGTTTAAAAAAACTAATTCGAAGCGACTCCTTGGGTCCCTACGGGCACCCAAAATAATTCTACCCACACACACACAGGTCTCCTACGAGGTTCCGAACTCCCACCACGCGTCTCCTCAAACTCCTACGAGGTTCCGAACTCCCACCACGCGTCTCCTCAAATTCGTTGGCCCCACAAGGGTTCGGGTTTCGCAACTTCGCAAAACTCTAAGACTTCCACCCACGACCTCCAAACTTATGATTCCTGAACTTCCTGATTTGTCGCCATGTACTCCTCTGTGATCAACGACTAAGGTTGAATTGCGACTTTGGACTTCACGATCCTACTTCCGTGACTATCCTCCTCACAGTCTTACCAGATCTAACGGTCTGGAATCACTCATCTCCCTCTAGAATAAATATCATTCACTGATCTCCAGTGAATACTTCAGGGACTTCTCTCCTTTGAAGAATATTCACTGCTAATCCTCTTGTGCTTTACTTCCTCGTCTTACTCTGAACAACCTCTTCGACACTTAATCGAATTCTTGGTCTGCGCACACCTTGCAACAGACTTTCGTCCACAACTCATATTTTCCTTGTGGATGGCTTCTTGTGCCTTGTGACTGTCCTCCAACCGCTTTTCGTCTCTCGTTACTGAAATCACGCTATCCCTCCTGAGCTTTCGAGTCTAAAAACTTGATCACGCACTCCCTGTGGACGTCGATGCACTCCTTGCAAACGTGAGGTTTCACTATCTCTTCTGAGCTTTCAAGTCGAGACAAAATCAGTCACGCACTCCTTGCGGATGCCAATGCACTCCTTACAGACATGAGGTTTCGCTATCTCTTATGAGCTCTTGAGTTGAAACAAACTCAGTCACGCACTCTTTGCAGATGTCAATGCACACCTTGCACTCGCTCACTGAAGAGAAATGACTAAAACTTGTCTACCCCTCAAAATGACTCATGCATTCAACAAAGTAAATGCAGTCATGGATTCAAGAACAGAAATAACACGAAATTGAAAAATAACAGAAACTTTACCATTCATTCAAATAGACACATAACCAGGTCTGCAATGTTGAATATGGGTGATATACCCACATCTTCTGGCAGCTCTAACTCATAAGCATTCTCGCCAAATCTCCTCAACATTTTACATGGTCCTATCTTTTTCAACTTGAGTTTATTGTATATCCCTCTTGGGAATCTTGCTTTCCTCAAATGTGCTAGAACTTGATCTCCAGATTCAAATTCAATCTTTATCATGTGTTTATCAACTCTACGCTTGTATTCATTGTTTCTCTTCTTCTATTGCTCCTTGATCAAATTGTGAACTTCCTACATTTCTGCAACAAAATCTTCAGCTCCTGAATTCGCTTTGCTTCAGATCTCTCAATTCTGAAACTCCTCTCGGATTCATTCCATATACAATTTGAAATGGACTTCTCCCAGTGCTCATGTTTACTGAGTCATTATATGAAAACTCGGCTTGTGCTAGAATCTGATCCCACTGACTATAGTGTTCAGTGACCAAACTCCTTAACAAATCTCCTAGGATTATATTCACCACTTCGGTCTGTACATATGTCTATGGATGATATGATGAACTAAAAGATAGCTACGTCTCCAACTTTTTCCACCACGTCCTCAAGAAATGACCAACAAAATTGGTATCCCTATCTAAAACTATGCTCCTGGGCAATCCATGGAGTCTCACAACCTCTCTAAAAAACAAATTTGCAACATATGTTGCATCACTGGTCTTTTGACACAAGATAAAATGTGCCATTTTCGAAAACCTATCGACCACCACAAATATGGAATCACTTCCTCTCTGTGTTCTTGGCAATCCCAACACAAAATCCATGCTTATTGCATCCCAAGGTCTCTCTGGAATAGGTAATGGTTGATATAACCCAGTGTTTTTCTTCTTCCCTTTGGCATACTGTCAAATCTTGCAATTGTTCACAAATTTATTCATCTCTGCTCTCATACCTGGCCAATAATATGAACCGTTCAATTGGGAAAATGTTTTATCATGGCCGAAGTGTCACGATAGACCTCCATTGTGCTTTTCCTTCAGAAAAATTTCCCTCATTCTGATTTGGTGATATCCACTTTTCAAATCTATTTTTGAAAAATAGGTAGTTCCACTCAGACAACCCATCAGGTCATCCATCCTTGGAAATGGAAATCTATATCTGATGGTGATCTTGTTTATGACCCTTGAGTTTGTTCACATTCTCCATCCACCATTCTTCTTTGGACTTAATACAGTTGGTACTGCACATGGACTCAATATTTCCCTGACCAATCCTTTGTTTAACAGATCTTGAACCTGTCTTTTCACTTCCTCATTCTCTTGAGGTGTCAATATATATGCTTCTTTATTTGGCAGGCTTGCCCCTGGCATCAAATCAATGTGATGATTTATGCTCCTGATAGGTGGCAATGAGTTTGGCAACTCATCCACTACAATGTCAGCAAAATTCTCTAACAACTCTTGAACTTCCTCAGGCAAATATTCTAGTGAAGTACTAGTAAGTATAACTCTCGGCTTCCTTATTACAACAAAATGCATCTCTTGTTCCTTCTTTACTTCCTTTAGGAGTTCCTTCCCACTCATGAGAAGTATGATTGCACTGACTTCCTCCTTCATCTTCTTCTCTTCAATCGGTAGCAACATATGTGTCATGCCATTCTTATCTAAGGTGTAAGTATTCCTCCTTCTGTCATGAATAACATTTATGTCATACTGCCAAGGTCTCCCCAATAAAACATGATAGACATCCATAGGAATCACATCACACAAAATCTCATCTCTATATCCTCCTATTTTGAATTCAACCAGGCATTGTCGAGTGACTGTTACCTAATGAACTTTCTGCAACCATGAGACTTTATACGGTGTCAGATCTGTAGTTATCTCCGGCTCTATATTATCCACCATCTCTGTGGATACTAATTAGTCAGTGATCCCACTGTTAATTATTACCTTGCAAACTATGTCCTTTGTTTTGCAAGTTGTCCTGAACAAATTGTTCCTATGTACTGGATTTTCAACCTATGGATCTTTCTTCAAAAGAACCTTCTTCATCATAAAGGATCTTCCATCCTCTACACCTTTTGTTTCAGCATCTCGCTTATGTGCTTCTGATATGTCATCTTCTCCTCCTTTCTTTCTCTCGGGGCAATCCCAAGACATATGTCTTGTTTTTCCACAGGCGTAACATCTCACCTATCCTCCTCAGCCTCTTCTTCTTCCTATGGGAAAAGAAATTCTACCACCACTCTGCCTTCCTTGAGAACTTCCTCCTCTCTCAAAGTGACTATGTGGCTTCTTCGTCTCATCCTTGGGCTTATGTGATTTATCCTGGGAAACTCCTTTACCTCTGTTCAAATTCCGACCTTTGTTTTGTTGACTTTGTTTCTTGGTCAACTTATCTTCTACCTTCAACTCCATTTGATACATGTCCTCTATTGTCCTGGTTGTCACCATGTTGATTTCATATTGAATATCATGTCTCAACCCATTAATATATCTGGAAACTTTCTCTTCTTCCCTCTCTCTCTTTCCAACTCTAATGTTCAATTTATAGAACTCTTTTGTGTACTCCTTCAAAGTCAATCCTCTCTGTCTCAAGTTTTGCATCCTCCTGAACATACTTATCTGGTAATATTTGGGTATGAATTTTGCCTTTAACTTGGCTACCATTTGATCCCAACTCTTTATCTTTTGCTTGTCTTTTCTCCTCTTGTCGACTTGTGGTTCATCCCACCACAGTGTTGCATGTCCTTTCAACCTAGTGACAACATGCTTTACCTTTTACTCCTCTTCGAAATTCTCATAGTCGAAATACTTGTCCATTGCTCATATCTAGTCAAGCAATTCCTCTATGTCTAAACTTCCTTCATACATAGGCATGCCAATCTTCGCTCTATCACCCAATTTGACAACCTCTCTTAACAAGCATTCTTTCACAGCATCCTTAGCTACAGCTTCTTCAACTTCTACTTCTTCCATTTCTGCCTTGCTAACGTCTCCAGCATCAGGCGCACTCCTTTGTCTTATCTCCATTGCATCTAGCCTCCCATTTAGTTCTCTCATTTCTCTTTCCACAGCTCTGTTGGCTACAGGTGGGTCAGCACGTCTTCTAGGCAGCATTGTGTTGACGCTTCTGATACCTGTCCTCGATATTAGGTTAATCTCCTTTCTTTACAGAATTCAATTATGTACTTGCTCTGATACCACTCCTGGTGCAAACCCCCTTCCCTCCAAAGGGCTATGCAACCTCCCAGCCTTGGATCGTTTAAAAACACTGATTTGGAGAAACTCCTTGGGTCCTTACAAGCACCTGAAATAATTCTACGCACACACACACAAGTCTACTCCGAGGTTCCAAAATCTCGCCACGTGTCTCCTCAAATTCACTGGCCCCACAAGGGTTCAGGTTTCACAACTTCGTGAAACTCTAAGACTTTCACCCACAACCTCCAAACTTCTGATTCCTAAACTCCTTGATCCATCGCCATGTACTCCTTTGTGATCAATAGCTAAGGTTGAATCATGACTTCGGACTTCGCGATCCTACTTTCGTCAAGTTCCAAACTTGTCGACTCCAAAGTATCAAAGAACTTTCGTGGCTATCCTCCTCGCAGCCTTACCAGATCTGGCAATCTGGAATCACTCGTCTCCCTCTGCAATAAATCATGTTCATTGATCTCTAGTGAATACTTCAGGGACTTCTCTCCTTTGAATAATATCCATCGTTATGCCTCCTAAGCTTTACTTCCTCGACTTCATCTGAACAATATGTTTGACACTTAGTTGAATTGCTGGTCTATGCACACCTTGCAACAGAATTTCATCCACAACTCATATTTTCCTTGTGGATGTATTCTTTCTCCTTGTGACTATCCTCCAACCACTTTCCGTCTCTCATGACTGAAATCATGCCATCCCTCTTGAGATTTCGAGTCTAAAAACTCAATCACGCACTCCCTGCAGACGTCAATGCACTCCTTGCAGACGTGAGGTTTCACTATCTCTTCTGATATTTCGAGTCAAGACAGACTCGGTCACGCACTCCTTGAGGATTTCAATGCACTCCTTGTAGACGTGAGGTTTCACTATCTCTTCTAATATTTCGAGTCGAAACAGAATCGGTCACGCACTCCTTGCGGACGTCAATGCACACCTTGCACTCGCTCACCGAAGAGAAATGACTGAAACTTGTCTACCCCTCACAATGACTCATACATTCAACAAAGTAAATGCATTCATGGATTCAAGAACAGAAATAACAGAGAATTGAAAAATAACAGAAACTTTACCATTCATTCAAATAGACACATAACCAACACACATTTGGGACAATATATCTATGTTATATAAATCCAGCTGAAACTTGAATACATACATACATTTTTATTCATTATTCCTTAAACTATACAAGATAGATTCAATTACTACTCGGATATCCTCTATCTGCAACAAGAATGATCATCAATAATAATCATTGACAACAACCCTTACTGGGAAATATTACAAATATTTATACAAAGAGGTGCTCTTTTAGCATTCCCTCCAACTACTCTACACTATCTTAAATGGAATTGAATGATATCAACTATTTAACACTTATTACAAGAAATATTGAGTCAGACAGATAAGAGTGCAAGCCCCAAATCTGTACAGCAATCCTCCACATTAAAGAAAAATACATTCCCCCGTCAATATTTTGTGATGGTTCAACCTTTGATCATTAAATACATTTATAACTCAAAAAAAATTGTCAGATACTACATTGATCTTTTGAAATTCAAAAAGTTTCAAAACATCTGCTAGTGTGCCCAGTTGTCTTCCACGCTCAGACCTTGTTGGCGAAGCTCTTGCATCATACTCCCTTGGCTGAAAAATTCATGGACTCTTGTCCATGAGATCCTACACCGATATTCCATGCTTTTGGATCTCTGCTTCACTGACCCAACTAGCATATTCTATTGGTTGTCCTTTCCATTTCACCAAGTACTCAAAATACATCTCCCTTCTGGTCTTCTTATCAACCCTTTGATCTATGACCTTTTCCATCTGCAACTTCTCTGCTACAGGCATATGTTTCTCCCATTGGATCCTCTCATGATCTTCATATCATTTGGTTCCATCTTCCCTGTAAGGATATAGGTCTGCAATGTTGAATATGGGTGATATACCCACATCTTCTGGCTATATTCATCCAACTGAAACTTGTATACATACATACATTGTTCTTCACTATTCCTTAACCTATACAAGATAGATCCAATCACTGCTCAGTTCTCCTCTATCCTCAGCAACAATGATCATCAATAATAACCATTGACAACAACCCTTTCTGGGCAATATTACAAAGAGGTGCTCTTTGAGCATTCCCTCCAACTACTCTACGATATCTTAAATGGAATTGAATGCTATCAACTGCTTAACACTTATTACAATAAATATCGAGTCACATAGATAAGAGCGCAAGCCCCAAATCTGTATTGTGATCCTCCACATTAAAGCAAAATTCATTCCCCAATCAATCTTGCATGATGGTTTAGCCTCTGATCATTAACGACATTTATAACTCAAAAAGTTTTGTCAAATACTACATTGATCTTTTGAAATTCAAAAAGTTTCAAAACATGCGCTAGTGCGCCCAACTGTCTTCCACACTCGGACCTTGCTGGTGATGCTCCTGTATCACATATTTGGCATGCCGATATTTTGTGAGATCGTTTTTATAAGGCTTGATTGGGAGTGAGCCATAGCATACGCTCCACCCAACGGGGAGAACGTATTCCAATTTTGGTTAATTGGTTCCACAGACTTTAGGAACTTCAGCCAATATGTATTGCTTCAAAGGTGAGATTGGTTTTTTGTTCTCTCTACCCATATAGAAATTGATAAGGAAATGGCATGACCTACCTTTGTTAATGTCACCATGGATTAGTATTTAGCTACCATCTACAACAATGTGTCCTTAACTAGAAACCTATCGAATCTTTTGCCAATGAATTCATACCCTACATTTACCAATATAGTGACTTCAAAAATATAAAGAAAAAAATTCCACAAGTGGGTCCTCACTAACCTTCTCGCCTCATTTCTTAAACTCATTGAAGATAAGGTTTAGATCAGCCCCTATAATGAGGTTGCGGGAATCCAGTGGACCATTTATTTGTAATGCTTCCCAAAAACATTGTCTATTGTCTGAGGATCCATACATGTTCATAACATTCATGTGATAGTTTATTTCCTTATAGAACAAGGCTACAAGGATTTCCATGTCTTCTACAACATGACTAATAAGATCTAGGGAATGTTTCCAACCAACTAACAATCCCCTAGAGAGATAAATGGAATTTGAGTAGACAAAGTTCCAATGGGGAAAGGATTAACACAGAGACTCGAGACAAGAGGAAGATGATATCATGATTTATTGGGTGAAAAGTAAATCGCTTTTTTTAGAAATAATCTATAAACTAAGGGACATTTTACAATTCAATCCCAATCCCCTCCAGTTTGTGGATAGCATGATCATATTGGAATTAGGAAAGGGGTTCCTTATACTCTAAGTGCCACAAAAATGAATGGCTAACTTTTGTGCCAAACTTATACCTCCACTTGTGATATGGCCTTTGTAGTGTTAGACTTCATCCCAACATTTTCATTCCTCAATCTATGTAGTCATGATTCCTCCAATACTCCCCCCACTAGGAAATGTTGAGAAAGATGATGCAATCTTGAACAATATTTGTATCTATGGCATGACCACATGGCTGAAGATTCACTAAGACATATTAGGGTGATGCATTCCAATTTCTTGGAAGGTGTGACCATGAACCATACCTCCCCAAAATGTCCTTTTCATCCCAATTCTAGCAATTTGGCCATGATCATCTTCTCCTCACATGATAAGTGGAAGCTAATGATATTATGCTTGCCTCCTTCAAGAGTGGGTGTTCCTTTGGAGTGGGTATCCTTGATCAATACCTCTACCCTCATTACTATACTAGGATCCTTTTTAATTATTTGAAGATCTTCCTTAGCTCCTCCTAGCTCTTGTCAAAACTCAAGGAAGAAGGGTCCTTGAGTTCTAGGGAGAAGAGGGGGATAGATTAGGGAGGAGCCTCCTTATCCATTTAAAGGTGTGGAGAGGATCCTTCTAAATCAAATTTCATTGTCATTGCATCTGGAGTGGATGACACTAAAATCCTAGGATACATCCTAAGGAGTTTTTTATTGTTTTAGGCATGAGAACGTCAAGTAATTGCATCCCTACAACATCTACAACTCAAGAAGGGACATTGACATAGAAACCACCAATGTTCATGTTGGCCTATTTTTACGGTTATACCTTCCAAAATTCCATCAACATGGTTCACCTCAACACATATGTTGGCCACTAATGCTCTCTCCAATGCATAGGAGACCTCATTAATCTTGAGGAACATACCCAGCTTGCTCCCTATCATCACTAGAATTGCAGGCCTCCACGATTCTTATAGGAAGGCAAGGGAGATTGACCTAGACCAAGATTTTTGAAATCCTCCCTCTAGCTAGGTGGAAACTTGGAACCCTTTTCCAAATAGTGATTCTCATTGAGCCTGGAAACTTGGAACCCTTTTCCAAATAGTGATTCTCATTGAGCCTAAGAAATGTGGACTCTCGATTGTATCTGGGCTTAATATTTTGTGCTCATGAAGAGGAAGGTGATGAAACCCATGGGTCCTATATGAATATCTATGGAATAAACAAGATCCTTGCCCCATTTGGATAATGTCCAATCTCAAAGGGAATTCTCATATAAATCATTCCAATTGAAGCATCTAGTGAACAGTTAATCAGTGTATTGAATAACCATATCACTTATCAAGGCCTCATTGACCTCTAATATCATTTTTCCTTTGCAATTTCATGCAAATTATTCTCTTCTTCCCTTTCCTCTTTCCCTCCTTACCTCCACTTATTTCCAATCCACTTCAATCTCCCTTTCCAGGTTCATCTAGCAAGGTAATTGTTGTTTCCATACAACCTTTGTCAATATGGATATCCTCCAATAAGTTTTCAAGTAGTAAATCAAGGAGTTGTGTGAGGCCCTCCTTGTCGTCGATGAAATGTATGTTGGGTATGTGTTATATTCATTGCATGATTAGCCCCATGTGTTGTATGTTGCACCAAGGGGGTCATAGGAGGGGTCAACGGGCCCACTCTGTCTGGGGGTTCAGGGGTGGAGCCCCAAAAAAAAATTGGGTTGTTTTTGGTCCATTTTTTAGCAGTTTTTGGCCAATGGTTTTTCATCCCATTGTTATATAATTTTGGTTAAGAAATCTAATCTGGGTTGACAATTTAGGGTTTTGGATGCCACGAAATCATATATCTTATATTGTGAATGGTGAATTTAATATAATGATATTTAAAGGTGTGACTCTAAACATTTGTTGGTTTTTCCAGTTAAAGGTTTCCAGCGTAAATTTATGAGTATTGTGTGTGTAAATGTTATTGTTTTCATTTTTGTTTTTAAAAGAATTGGTATGCGCATTACTATATTATAAAGGTTTAAAACATACATTTGGTATCAAAGCAATGTTTGGCTTCAAGGGGGGTGCCTTTTTCTCTAAGGGTTTAGTTATCTTGTGTATGTGATCAACTTGGTTTTAGTGGGAGCTCTACAATGAAAATTTTTGTGGTGAAAGAGGATGGCGAGCAGTTCTAAAATCGAGATAAAGAAATTTAATGGGAAAAGCTTTGAGTTTTTGAAGTTGAATATGGAGTATCTTTTGGTAGACAAAGAATAGTGAGTCATTGTGAATCCTAGTATTGCACCTATCGGTGTGTCGATGGAAGACTGGATGAAGTGGGATAGGAAGGAAAAGAGCACAATTTGTTTGTGTCTTTCAGATTCAATGTTACCAAATGTCTTGAGCGAATTTATAGTCAAGGTGTTATGGGATAAGCTAGGGGCTTTGTATCAGTCTAAGTCCTTGGTAAATAAACTTTTCCTTCAGAAAAAGATGTACCTCTTGAGGATGAATGATGGAGACTCGGTTATAGAGCATCTAAATGCCTTCAATACTTTGGTAATTCGATTGTTGTATGTCGACACTAAAATTTATGATGAAGATAAGTGCATTAGTTTACTATGTTCTTTGCTAAATTCGTGGGATAGTTTGGTTGTAGCTATTGAGAGTAATGCAACCACATTAAAGTTTGATGATGTGGTTTCATCCATCTTATCAAAAGAAATGAGGAAAACCAGGGATAGTTAGAGTGCATATGCCTTATCTGTAAGAAGACATTCCCTAGATATAAATAAAAATAAGTCCTCGAGCGGGAGATCTAAATCTAGAGGTAGATCTAAATCTTCGGGAAAATCCTTGAGGAAATGCTAGAAATGTGGTAAATTTGGGTATTACAAGAAGTATTGTAGATCTAAAAGTGTTGAGAGAGGAAAGGGATATGATGATGTTCTCTCCACATAAATAAATACCTCCTCAGAGGAAGGAGAGGATATGTACTTGGCTTCTTCGTGCACACATGTAGATCATGATATCTAGTTGATTGATTCATGTGCTTATTTTCATATGAATTCCCATAGGGAGTGGTTTTTTGAATATGAAAAGTATAATAGAGGTGATGTTTTCCTAGAGGATGAATCAACAGAATCACATGATAAGGAAAACTCAAGTTGCTACTCAAAGATGGAAGGATTAGAACACCCCAGGGGGTTTTGCACATTTCAGATATGGTTGGAAACTTGATATTTGTAAGTAAGATGATTGATGTAGGTGTACATACAATATTTGAAAAAGGTGTCGAGGACAGATAATGGTGGAGAGTTTTGTGGGACTAAACTTGACGAATTCTATAAGAAGTGCAGTATAGCAAGGCAGAAGACTACTCCATACACACCTCAACATAATGGATTTGCAGAAATGATAATTAAGACATTGATGGAAAAATAAAGGAGCATGATCAGTAGTGTTGGATTAAGACAAGAATGACGAGCAAAGGCGGTGGGCATTACATGTTACTTGGTAAATGGATCACCCCCATCAACATTTGTGGACAAAACTCCACATAAGGCATGGACTGGTTAAAACCCCTCTCTTGAACATCTCAGAGTTTTTGGTTGTGATGCTTATGTACGTGTTCCAAACAAAAATAGGATTAAGCTAGATAATAAATCTTAAACATGTATCTTTATTCGTTATAAAGATGGTATAATAGGCTATAAACTTTGGAATCCAATAACTAAGAAGATCGTTTACAGTTGGGATGTTGTTTTTAGAGAGGTTAAAGATGTTTCCAAATAGTAAGTCCTAACAAAGAAAAGACAACCAGAGACAATAGAGTTTGAGTTGGATGGTGAAGAATATGCGTCAATAGAAGAACATAATCAAAAGAAAAAGAACCTCATACTCTAATATTGAGGAGATCAATTTGATAAAAAAGGCAACCAGAAAGGTATTCTCCACTTGATTTCCGTTCTATTTTTTCTTTATCTATTACGAATGATTACCTTAGAACTGTTAGGGAGGAAGTGGATTCAAAGGATGGTAAACTATGGAAGAAGGTCATGGTTGAAGAAATGGCAACCTTGGATAAAAATGAGGCTTGGGATCTAGTTGAGTTCTCATCTAGAAGAAATCTCATTGGTAGCAAATGGGTGTTTAAGAATAAATTGAATACATAAGGTAAAATGGAGAAGTATAAATCTCGCCTAATAGAAAAGGGATATTCCTAGGTAGAGGTACGAATTGATTTTGGTGACAATTTTCTCTTGTTGCTAAATTGACTTATATTAGATTTCTTTCATATGTTGTTGTTTCTTTTGATATTGAAGTAGAACAGATGGATGTAAAGTCAACATTCCATGGGGATCTTGAAGAAGAAATCTACATGAAACAACCATAAGGTTTTTTTAGTGGAGGGAAAGAAAGAGATGGTTTGCAAGATAAAAAAGGTCCCTGTATGGGTTAAAGCAATCTCCAAGGATGGGGTATCAAAAGTTTGATTCTTATATTTTGGGACTTGGTTTCACAAGGAAAACATATAATCGTTGTATGTATTTCAAATTAGTTGGTGATCCTTTTATTTATGTAGTCTTGTATGTTGATGATATGTTGATGATATGTTGTTGATTGGAAACAAGGAAATCATCAAGGTTGTCAAAACTTAGTAGTCATCTAAATTTATATGAAAAATCTTGGTGTTGCAAATTTTATTTTAAGCATGGAAATTAAAAGAGTTGGCCAAACAGGAAACTTTGGTTGAATCAAAGGAAATATATTGAGACATTATTACAGAGGTTTAATATGCATGATTGTAATTCGATCAAGCTCTCTATTCTTGTAGGTGTAAAGTTGTCTACAAATTAGTGTCTGGAGACACGAGAAGAGTAAGAGGACATATCTCATGTTCTTTATGCTAGTGATTTTGGTAGTTTGATATATGCAATGGTTTATACTAGACCAGACATTACACATTAAGTGGGAGTTTTGAGCAAGTATATGTCAAAACCATAGGAGCATTGGACAATTGTAAAGAGGGTTTTCAAGTATTTATGTGGCACTACAGATTGTGGAATTTGCTACAAAGAAAGACATGGTGCAAACAGAGTGTTGGACATACACGGATTTTTTTACGCAGACTAGGCTGGAGATCTAGACCGCAGAAGATCTACAAGTGGTTATGTGTTTAACCTATTTGGAGCAATTAGTTGGATGAGCAAGAGACAATTTGTAGTTGCACTCTCAACTACAGAAGTTGAATATATAGCAGCTACTCATGCAAGTAAGGAAGTTGTATGGTTACAGAAATTGTGTTCAGGTATTGGGTTTGTACAACAAGTTATAAGGTTAGATTGTGACATTCAAAATGCAATATGTCTAGAAAAGAACCCTCCTTATCATTCTATGACAAAGCACATTGATTTTCAGTATCACTTTTTGAGAGATGTGGTTGAAGACAAGGTGTTGTTCATAAAAGCGGACACTTTCAAAAATATTGCAAATTCATTGACAAAATCTATAAGCACCGAGAAGTTCTCTTGGTGTAGAGGAGAAATGGGCATTATTGATCATGTAATCCCCAGGCCGTCTGTATGCAAAGGAAACAAGAAGTTGGAGATTGTTCGGTGCGTGCTAAAAAACAGTGGCTTGTTTTTGGCCAACAATTTTTTATCCCATTGTAATATAATTTTAGTTAATGAATCTAATTAGGGTTGACATATGAGGGTTTTGGATGCTACAGAATCATATATATTGTATTGTATATGATGAAGTTAATATAATGAGAGTTAGAGGTGCAGCTCTAAACATTTGTCGATTTTCTATTTAAGGGTTTCCAAAGTAAATTTATGAGTAATGTGTAAATGTTATTGTTCCTTTCTGTTTTTAAAAGAATCTATGTGATGTTATATTGTAATGGTTTAAAACATACAATATCCTTCCCCTAAGACTCCTTGAGAGGAATCTCAATCCTGAGAAGCCTCATTGTTAGGTTCTAACATATTTGGAGTGGAGGAGGACCTCTGGTTTTCCTTGAAATGTTACTTACTCTTGTACTATAACATCTTTGCTAGCTTCCTTATTTCTAACAAGACAAACTCTTTTCTAGTTCCCTCAATGAATCCCACAATGGAGGTGACATTTTGATTGATTGGATATCCTACTTTTTCACCTAGTGCATGCCCTCCACTAGCCCCTATCATGTTAAACAACAATATGTGTTACTTCTTAGAACCCAAGAATGAGATTGGTTCATACATGTAATCCCTTGGCCCTAACCCTAAACATGTGGACCTAATCTCCATTCTCTTCTCCATCACCAATGGTCATGGAAACTTGCAAGAATATATATGAAGACCTTTTGGATGAGCCAATGAGCCTTTTCTTTCCAAAATACTTTAGCCATTTCAATCATTCTAGTATTGGTTTTCCAATTTTTTTAACATCTTTAAGAAAAAACAACGATTGATAGTATGAAAACCCTAATTTTATCTTTTTTCTACATTAATGGGTAGCACATATACACTTTGACATTCATGGGGCTTATGGTGCTTATTTTTTGGCATGCCAAGATATGCATGCCATAATAGAAGGGCATAAATGAAAAGGAACAAAGGTAGAAAGCATTAGTGTGGGTGAAATTATATGTTTACCTGCAAAGAAGCTCATTCATAATGTACCCCAAATTAAATGTTGTATCTTCTTGTATTATTTCTTTGATGACCCATGTCATAAGATGATACAATTATTTAGAGTTTTCCTTGTCAAAACTCTTGCACCATAGCCAAGTTATTTCCTTGAAGTATTTCATCTTGATAGCATTGCTTTCTAAAGCAACCTGATGGCAATGAACCCTGTAGAAATTGATTAGGATAAAAGGGCCCGTCTTTATAACAAAGAATTCTTTAGCTTATTTGAGTGTGTAGTCCTTAAAAAAACTTGATGATGAAGCTCAATAGGGTCAAGTCCATCAAGGGAATTATATTAGATGAAACAAGTTGGCAAGTCATTGGGTTATGATCATTTAGTACACAACAAAATCAACTTGTGACACGACACCTCTAAAACTTGTGCTACATGAACCAATGTTGAGCTCCACATCATCTTGCCTTGTCATTTTTGCAATTGTGACAATAAAAGCTATCAAAGTACAAGGCTCACTAAGCACAAAGGAAGCAACTAACTCAAGTGGAAAGTCAAATAACCATAATTAAGTAAATGGAGGACCTAACAAGTGAGAAGTTTGCACTATGCAAAATAATAGCTAAGTGCCACCTTATAGATGATAGCTTGAAACAAGATTAACAAGGCTTAATTGACTCTATGAGGTGGCATGATGTGGGTGTTATTTCCTTAACATCTTTTGAATATTGTGCAATTGAAACATGTATATGTTATGTCCTTTGTTATTTCTTTACTTACAAAATACTTGAATTTGAGTGATGGAGTTGCCCACCAATGGACACATGTCATGTTATGATGAGCTTAAATTGTATTTATGTAGCTAAAAGAGGCGATGGCCCGCCATTGCGGCATAGTCACTTGATGTTTAAGGAAAGCTTTTGATATCCTTTAGACTACAAAACCTTTGATTTCCAAAAGTTTATTAATGGAAGGGTCTCACTCTATAGTTTTTGAGGTATCAAAGATCAAGGATGAAAAACCTCCTTTATGAGCCCTTGAAGTCCTAAAATCCAAAAATCGAGCAATGCCCATTTCAAGGCTTTATGCATGCATCAAGGGATCTTAAAGGGAGGAAAAGGTCGCACCCTCATTCACCCGATGTTCGAAGTGAGGGGACAGGTTTTGAGCTTCAAGCTTCAAGGCATTAGAGGGAAGTTCCATGGTATCACAAACCTCCGAACTCCTAGATGTCAAAGTTTGGTGAGCACATTGCAAGAGTAAAGTCACAACTCTCTAAACCCTCTAAGTGTGTCACTCCACTTCAAACATTTTAAAGACTAGGCCCCAAGAGGTAAGAGTGTTTCTAAGACCTCTTGAACCTTGTAGTCAACATGACCCATTTATGGACTTCAACTAACAAGATGTGTGCTCACTTAAAGTGACTTAGCCATCAAAGGTCTT
>CBVK0101061012.1:0-12141 GCA_900067695.1 Picea abies
ATCGTAGAAATATATAGACTTATATCCAAACAATTTCACCAACACATAAAACTTGCGTGAATCAACAAGCCACGCAGACTCGAGAAGGAGAAAAACAAAAGTTTAAGAGTTATGAGGCTAGTTAACTTTAATATTGTTGATTCCTATAATTTCTTTAGAACATTTTGCACAGAAAAAGGTGTGCCAATGTTTTGGCCCTACCATTTCTTCAATGAAAGAAATTTCAAGAGGAATCCCATGAATTTCTCATAAAATAAGAAAAAGAATTACAAAGTGATGGTTGTAACATAGGATCTTTTGAAACAATGAAAATTATCAAATACCATTATAAAATATTTCGAGGATAACATTTTCATGTTACATTTGAGAAAATATAACTTTTAGATGCAAATCTTGTATTTTTTAATCTGTCATAAAACTTAATTGAATTAAAATATTTCATTCATTTCACATAATTTTAATCCATCATAAAGCTTAATTGAATTAAAATATTTCATTCATTGCACATAATGCCCCAAATATTAAAGAATTCACTTATAATTATGGAATTTAGCCTTAAAGATTGACAAATTTAGACAACCCCTTTAATATTATTTTTTTGGAGAGAAACACTACTTATAGCAACTTACAACCTTTAGCAGTGTTGAGGGGTTTTTCTATGCCATCAAAATCACCAAGGACTTGCACCTAGCCTCATCCACACTCAAGAGAGGTTTGAAACAAGGTCACCACATTAATACAAGTCAAATCACCTAGCTTATTGCTACTAAACCAGATTTTGATAGGCAACCCATTTTATATGTTTTCCATAGCTCTAGAGAAAGTTACTATGAACTTCAAAGATTTGAATGAAATTCAAGAATTTTACAAGAAAACAAGAACTAAATTTATGTCGTTAACGTGTTCCTAACAAGCACTTGATATTTACATTGAGCTTCCATCTAAATCAACAACATGTTTTGAAGGTTCTCAATTAATAAAATTGACGACTTTAATTATCTTTGATGCATTATTTTTTTTTCACTGACTTAAAACTTTTTAATGATACTATAATTTTCATAGGATATGTCAATTTTTATTATGTAGTTGTCAATATGGAATGCAATTGCTTTTTAATGATACCATAATTTTCATAGGATATGTCAATTTTTATTATGTAGTTGTCAATATGGAATGCAATTGTGTTCCTCAAGCAATAAAACCAAAATGCATCATTTACTTATGTACTAAACAAACAAATCGCCAAATACTCATTCCATCTAACCAACTTATCAACAACTATGTGTCCCACAAAATAATCTCACTTACTATTTATTGATTCCATGCGTAATTCTTCATAAAATGGCATACATTACATTTGAACAATAACAAACCACTTTATGAAATAAAGTGGAAAAATTGTCAAATGGACTTCTCTAATCAACTTAGAGAGATGTATCCCGCGATATAATCTCCTTACTATTTATTAATTCTATATTTCAATTTCTTACAAAATGGCAATGCATCTCAAGAAAGAAAGGATAACTTCTACATATAGCATTTCAGAAAAATAATTAGCCCTAATATATGTTGATTTCGTACATCACTCCTCACAAAATGATATATCTTCCATCTATTCCAATCCTCACAAATGACATATATTCCATCCATTAACTCATTCCATGGATGACAATTAAGGAAAGAATGTAATACTTACACATTCAAAGAGATAAACTTAGTAAGCCTCCGTACATTTATTCATATAACAGACAGTTAGCTCTCTTAAGTCAAATCGCATGCCCGGAATGGAAGAGTAATATTATAACTGGATATCCGTTTAATGAAATATGCTTACAATCTTTAGTAAGCCAAACATATCATCTTATCATCCTAGCCTCGAGAATGCCTATATGATTTTCCGTCTCATTGTCTCAACCTCATCGCCTCAAGTTGCATAGAAATAAATTTCTTGAGGCGCTGATTTTCGAAAGGGGCCAAGTAACACCTCACGAATAATTAATTGCATTGCAGCCTACATTACTGGCCATACACTTGGAGAGTGCAGGGACAATTGGATACATACAAAGAATGGAAAGTATTAAAGTAATTGGCGTTCATCTAATAAATAAGTAAATCAATACTCTAAAGTTATCAAGACTATACTGCAAATGATCTCGCAAACATTGATTAACGCTCATAAATCTCGAACCCCACACATTTTAAAAACACAAAATTATACAAACTATGTTATTTATTTTAACGCACTTCAGTGTACATAGATTATCGATAAATTTGTGGCATGTCGCTTAAATGATCAGTTAAGGTGTAGTGTTAATATTGAAGGCACAAATCCAATATTGGTATTACCTCCTTCAAAAACTCTGTTTGTCCACAATACGTTTTTGCACATGAGGGGGAATTTTATCGTGCCTCATTTGTCCCACTACAAAAACACGTGGATGGTTCTTATCATCTTATCCACCAGGTACTTTCAATCTAAAATAGATTGTTCTCAGACCATAAGTATGCATGAAAAATGAAGCCTTGAAAATGTCCGCAAAGAGAAAATACCAATGAAAATAGATTGTTCTCAGATCACAAGTATGCATGAAAAATGAAGCCTTGAAAACGTCTGCAAAGAGCAAAGACCAATGAGACACTATAAATCGGAAGAGCAAATGTTTAGCCCCTCAAAATCTCTTTACTATTTAGTGCACGTCAATTAGAGTTAAACGGGCAGTTTTGGGGAAACAGAATATATTTTTAAGAAAGTTTAACTGTTACTGGGTTTAAATGTTGCCAAAGAAATCCTGAGTTTTGGGAATAAAACTAACTGCGTGTATTCATATTTGTGCGAGTACACATCTGGCAGCCTGCAAGGGAGCAATAAAGCGAAAGAGCAAATAGCAAATACCAACGAGACACTATAAAGCGCAAGAGAAAATGTTTAGCCCCTCAAAATCTCTTTACAATTTAGTGCAGGTCAATTACAGTTAAACAGGCATTTTTGGGGGAACGGAATATATTTTTAAGAAATTTTTAACTGGTTACTGGATTTAAATGTTGCCAAAGAAATCCTGAGTTTTGCGAATAAATCTAACCGCATGTATACATATCCATGTGAGTACACATCTAGTAGAATCCAAGCAGCCTGCAAGGCAGCAATTTGCTAATTAGACAATGGTTAATAACAAATTAGAATGGGAGCATGGTACCTATTTTATATTAAAACATGTAACAAAGGAGAGCATTTTCTTTTTGCATCTATAAAATTAGGATGATTGCATATCCCTTGAAAATCAATTTGAATGAACCGCAATTTACAGATCTGAAGCATTCTTCCTAAGCACGTTGTTTTACCCCTTTATTATTTTTTTTACCACTGTATTCTTTTACTGGATTCAAGCAAGGATTGAATGCTGCCTTCTTCACAAGTCTTCCTTGATTATGGATAGATGCCTATTAAAACTCCTTGATTATGGATAGATCCTTGATTATGGATAGATGCCTATTAAAACTCCTTGATTATGGATAGATGGCTATTAAAACTCAATTTACTGAATCACGATATAACACATCAATAGAAAATACATATTGAAAAAAACTCTGCTCATGATATAAAGGGCATTGATACAAATTGTATATACATACAAGCATCCTATCAGTAGAAGGTGCTTGGTATGCTTTTCCAATTGTGGATGCAAAAACCGCCAAACACCCATTAAATTGTAATATCCTCACCTACTTTTCCAACAAATAAAATATCATACCAAAATAATCCACCTGAATGCTGCTTTATTTCTATAACCTCACAATGAAAATAATCAGCAAACTCATCCAGAAAGCCCAAAAGTTTCGCTCCTCGTACAAAGGGGAAATTTTGAGGCTCATACTGCACACCAGAGAAGACAACAGCAGTCAAAAGCTATCAAGCTGGCATTGCAAGAAAAAAAAAATCCGAGGAAGAGTACTGAGAAATAAGAGCAAAACAAACTGACACCAACATTAATGTTTTTCCGATGCTTCTGCATATATTCCTTTCAAAAGGATCTTCCATTCCATAGTCTCAAAAATACTCAACTCAAAATTACAAATGCAATGTACATCAACCAAGCTCCACAGATAAGATATTGGGACCCAGAAAACAGTGCAACTTAACAAGATCTCAATATGGCTACAATCCATCTAGAGGGATCCAAATTCATCCCATCTTGTTTGTTACAGTCTGGTACAGGGACCTTAGTTGCGTATTCCATTTGTCTATTGCCACATACTTCTTTAACCCTTTGGACCTGAAAAACAATGGAAATAGAAATATTCAGATTCTGTGTCTCCATGAGTACTGTGTTAATTAATCTCTCTCCATGTAGACGCTGAAATTTAATAAAGCAAAAGAAAGTCTGAAGAGTGTCACCTATCACCAAGTTCCAAAAGTTGGTTGACCTGATCAATATGCCCATGAACTCGGTTATCTAAAATTAAGGATACAAGAAGCTGCTCAACATCTTTCTCCGGAACATTTAACTCCTGGTCAACATGTAGGACACAAATAAGTGTATCTGGAAGTAATCAAAAGGAACTAAAATACAAAAACATAACTTCTTCCTAGGAAAGGGGATTGACTAGTCATAGTCAAAACCCAGTTTTCAAATCCTGTTTTCAGAATTTGATTTTGTGTTGAGGTCCTTTGCAATTTATTTTCAACGGAATAGAAGACCATTGCAAATACCTTAGATATAAAAGGTATACGGATGCGTGTATATGGCTTGATGAGTTTCAGCAACACTTGCGTCCTAATGTTTTTCAGTAAATCTTCAATATAATTTCGAATAAATGGATCATCCATAATTGTCCTCCTGTTACTCTGCAGTAAACAAATGTATCATCACACATTTCAAGATAGATTTTAAATTGTGAATGGTTTTCAACAAGTAGTAGATTATTTGCTATTGCAATATAACAACGAGATATATAGCCTGGTGGGCTAGCTCAAGTGGTTGAGTGCTTTGAGCTTCATGCAGGAGGTCTCAGGGTCGATCCCCCGAGCTGGCTGCCTCTGCTGTGTGCCTCAATTGATGTCCCTACCGGGTTAGGCGCTGTAATCAGCACAGACAGGTTTACACTGGGTACCATCTGTAAAATGCGGGAAAATGCCCAGGGGTTTACACAAGAGGTTTTCCTTGGAAAAATAAACAAAGAGATATATACCTTCAGGATTTTTTCAAACTCTAATATTTCATTCCGCTGGTACGCTGCTACAAGATTGGTCATTGCCAGGATCTCTGGATCATTTTTGTACCTGCATCATATCCAAATCTTATTTGTATCATAAAATACAAGATACAGGGAAGATAGAATAGTCCTATGATTAAGTTCTAATATTATTTTTGAAATCACTTACGGCTTTGCCTCCTGACCATCAAAAGGATTCACCTCAGATTCCATTAACATGTTTGCCAGAACTAAGTATCTGTTCAGAGCCATTACAAATAGAATAAGATGGCTGCAAGAGCAATCTAATGATGGAAATATCAAATCATTAGAGAGCACTATGTTTCATAACCCAGCCAAAAAATGTCCAGAACATTTGCACCATACTTCAAACACTGAATGCGTCGATGATTTCCAGCTTCATCATAGTTTTTGAAGGCTTCAAAGAAGTCTGTTGCCGCCTCTGCCCATTGTCGTTCAGCCATATGCATTTTTCCACCACATTCATGGATAATGCCCATGATACGGGGATGGGGTATTGCGGATTTAATAGAAAGAGCCTTTTGGTACAATTGCTGTATCAAAGCACAGATTTTGTCAGTGAAAAGCACAATGTCACAAGGAAAATAAACAATACAGTAGTCGGTCCTATAGAGCCAAACATCTGTCCAAATCTAAAGCTATAAAGGACGAGAAAAAACCACCAATCAAAAGTTAAAACAACTGCAGACAGGAAAAAATATCATTTCTAATCGCTAAAGACTTTATGAATAGAAACTAGACAACATGTGCATGCCAGGTATCTCCCAATAAACTAAAGATTAGTCACTTAATATTGAATTCAATAAAGGCATAATAATGACAGACAAGAAAACTTATAACATTATATCTGTTTTGTATCTGATATTTACAACTAAGAAGACAATGAGGGTTAATGACAAATGATTGGGAACAAGCCATTTCCATCAGTTACAGTTTTCATGTTTGAATGCCAAACTTTCTGAGAGAATCGATGGCACCAAACAGCTGATCGTCACTAGCTTTCAAATGATCAACTGTTGTAGTGTGTAACAGATAAACCTCCTCCTATGACAATATGTCAATGGTCTGCCAAGTTTTGGGGATGTGTGGAGATGTGTGGACACACGGGATGTGTCTAGACTCTATGGCACGTGGAGAGGTACCCAAAATTTCAGGGGGCAGGGGGTATCCCCAACTATGCAATTAAAGTAGCAACATCCATAATCTAATTGGAAATTATAAAATTTGGAAATCAAATATTCAGAATAGGATCACATTGTATTTCTCATAAAATCACCAATGTCCAAATCAAAATTGAGATAAAATGATACATTATATAATTACATCCATCATCATTATCAATATCATCTATAAAAAGGAAAACAAAATATATGGGCCATTCAGAACCCAAACCATGTGACATTGGGTCAAGTTTGACAGGATTCACATGCAGCATGCACACACACACGCACACACATCAGTCTTGCAAACATTGCCGATAAACAGTAGATGTTGCAATGTTTTGCAATGATTTGCAATGTTTGACCCCTGTTGATAAATCAAGTCACAATATTGAAAAAATCAAACCCCAGGTGGTTGAGATGGCGCATTGCTATGTTAAAGACCCAGGTTCAAAAAACCCCAATGGAGATAGAACCCTAGATTATAAGTTGGTCAAGTTTGACATGATTCACATACAACATACACACACACACATCAATGTTGCCAACATTCCCGATAAATAGCCGATGTCCCAATGTTTCACAATGTTTGACCCCTGCTAATAAATCACCCCCAAAAAATCATGATATATTGAAAAAATCACCACATTGTGATTTTTACCAAAATTTGCGATTTTTTCAAAAATATCACATCACAACTTGAAAAAATCACCAAGCCCACAAATTTTAACATTGGACTTTTCTAGCTCATTTTCATCTGCAGAAGTGGGGTTGGAGAAAAAGGATCATGTCATCTTCTTCCATCAAGTTTAGGAGGGGCATAAAAGTGTTTTCATCACCATCAAAGAATCTAACTGTCATTTTCAATGTTAAAATTCCACCGTGTAATTAGTTATTTTATATGTCTACTAGAATCTCCAGCTCTGAGTGAAGCAGTTTGAGAGACTCCTACTACAATCTCCAAGTTGTGGGTGAAGCAGCATGTGAGGCTCCCTAATGTGGATGACATTTCCTTGGATGGTATTAACACCATGTCTGAGAGGAGGGTGTAGACGAAGAGGCTTATCATGGAGGAGGCACCTGAGTGGTTAGAAGAGGCGAAGAGGCTTATCATGGAGGAGGCACCTGAGTGGTTAGAAGAGGAGTGTGCATAGGGGGCAGGGGAGGATGACCCAATGTTGTTGGGGGGAGAGGAGGAGATTGAGAGTAAGGAGACTAATATAACAGCATCAGCACTACACTGACTAAGACACCCATTACTAATCGTCCGACTCCGACCACAAGGCCTTCTTCTAGAGGTCGAGCCATTACCTTTATCCACAAAAGGGACAGAGGGAATAGATAGCTAGCTTCTAGATCGATCATTGTAGATGAATCGTGATGATGACATACATTTAGAATATATTCGATGCAATTTTTAATTGTATGTTCAGTTTTGAGTCTTCACTGGACACAACTATCAATATCAATAGTTAATGCTTGATGTATTTTGCCATCTTATATATCTTATATATGAATGTTTCTGTATTTATGCGACAATGATGTTGTTGTTACTTTATATTTCTCTAAATAAAAAAAATGAACTTATTTTGTATTTTTTAATGAATCTAGAGTTTACCCTGGGTGCCATCCTCAAAATGAGGGGAAGTGCTAGAGGGTTTTCCTCAAGATATTTTACTTGGAAAAAAAATAAGAGTTTGCAGAACTTGTAAGATCTGTTGTGACAAACTGTTCTAGTGAAATATCCATGGCAGTTTACAGATCAATACTCAATGCCTTCTAACCATTTGTTAGTACTTACAATTGGGCCTCTCAAAGATGGAACACAATGCCTCGTCTTTCAAATCCTGGAATGAAGTATTCACCCTGACGTGAGGACCTGTTAAAGATTAGGACAAGGTGCCCTTGAGGGCCTTACAAAGCACCCTCACAACATCTCCTTATCAACTCTTAGTTAAGGAAGTGATGATCTAAGATTTATTGTGACATTGTTCTAGTGAAATATCTACTGTAATTAACAGATCAGTGCTCAATACATTCTAAGAATTTAGTAGTACTTAGAGTACAGCCTTTCAAAATGGAATGCAGCACCTCACCTTTCAAAGCCTGGAATGAAGTATTCAACCCTAAAGTGAGGGCATGTTAAAGACTAAAACAAGGTACTCTTGAGGGCCTTGCAAAGCCTTACTTGCAGAACTTGCAAAACTTGTAAGATCTATTGTAACGAACTGTTCCAGTGGAATATGCATGGCAGTTTACAGATCAATGTTCAATGCCTTCTAGGCATTCGTTAGTACTTAGAATAGGGCCTTTCAAAGATGGAACACTATGCCTCGCCTTTCAAAGCCTCGCATTACAACAAAATCTAACACCCCCATATGATGTAAACTCCCAAGCATCAAGGGGTTAGTCTTGTGCAACTAAGGGAGGCTACCCACTATCACCACAGTAGCTCTTCCTCTCACTTTTGATTGGCTCTTCTCCAACTCAAGGGGCGCTTCCCTAAAAGGTAGGAATTGCTAAGGCTATAGAGTGGAGGCACAAGGTGATTTAATGAAAAGTAAGCCTAAGCAAAACAGGTGGTAGTAGTATAATGGAAGAGTGAATGGTGTGAGAACAAAAGATGAAGGTAGAAACCCCAAGACCAAGTGCCTAATCACACCTTGGGAAAATGGAGTAAGGGAAGCATAGGTCAAAGAGGGCCAATGCATGAAAATATAAGGCAATAGGGGCTACTATGCATGCCACAAATCAGACTTAACTTGCTGAAATCTATTGCAGAAAAATATCCTTGGAAAGCTAGGGGCACCATTCTTAAGCATTGTTAGGAAGGTGAGGACATGTTAATCTAACAACAATCAGATTTATTAGATGCAAGGCTAACATGACAACAATAGCTATAAGAGGGATCAAATCCTCACATTACTTTGTCCAAACGACACATAATTCATTATAAGCCATTCATAACATGTTACAAGGGCTTCCTAGAAACAAAAATTAGCATGTGAAAAGCAATGTACACATGAAAGCCTTGCATAAAATGATGTAATACCTCCACTCTCCCATTCACGAGCATATGATGTACAAATGAAGTCCAAAGGGAAGAAAATCCCCAAAGTCCCAACAACCATTACAATGGGAGAGAAAGCTCCTCTTTATAGAGCGAGTCTTTTCTCTCATACAATAAAGAATTATTATTTGCTAACTAAGTCCACGACAAGCCAAAGAAATGACATAAAAATGGGGTAGTTAGATTATTCCTCAATCCATGGTGGACCATGTCACAATATGTGGACACAAGCCTCTCAAGGAGAACTCACCCTCTTCCAAAAATAGGAAAGAAATTACATCAAAAGGCTCTAAGAGAGGGCGTACTACTAAGAATAGGAATGACAACTAGGTCAACATGCAAAAGGTCCACATAGAATTTGCCCTCCAAGAATGGATGCATGCAAAATATAATTAAATAATCTTCAACCTAGGAGGAAATGCTAATGGTCCACCAAGGAAATCTCACAAAGTGCACCCTCCAAGGTGCATGAGAGATAAAACAATAAAAAGTTCCTCATAGGAGAAAGTTCAATAACCAGCCTCCAAAAACACCAAGTGGTCCACAAAATGCATGTAGCCAATCCACATGTGTGAATCCCAAGGCAGCCAACTCCATGAATGAATGTGTAGGGTGCCAAGTAGATGGAGTGCTCCACAAGAAATGTAGTCAAACCTCAAAACAGCAAGTAGACCATCTCCAACAAGACAAGTCCAAGGAGATGAAGGGCGAATTAGGGTTTTGACCATGCCAAAACTCCATGAAATAATAAAATATACACCTCCATAAATAGCAAGTGTCTACACAAGTGCACCCTCCAAGGATATGCTTAAATATAGTAAGAAGACCAAGTAAAAGCATGCAAAATCAATGTGTGGCCCTCTAAGTATGCCACACACCTCCCAATAAAATCCCTCCATAACCAACTCAAATAAAATAATATATGTGCCAAATCAAAGAGGTAAGGGTGCTCTCCAATGAAGGTCAAAAGATGAAAAGTGTAGCTCAAATATACATGCAAGAAATACAAGAGAGCACCCAAGAGAGGTGTGCCCTAAAAAAATTGTGCCATGTTACTACCTTAACCACCCAATAAATAATAATATCTCCATGTGAAGTGTGCCCTAGGAAGAAGTGTCGAGTTGATTAGAACTCATCAATATCTATGCCAAAACCATATGTTGTTTCCAATACCATCAATTGATTTCCACCAAACCATGTGCACAAGAGAAAGTACACCCTAGAGGAATGTGCCAACCTTTCCAACAATAAAATGATCATGAATGCAAAATTATGCCCGGGAGAGGAGTGCTCCATAATAAATCCTCAAAAAAATTCCAAATAACCCCTCAAAGTGTGATCAACTACCAAGTGAAGTAGGGTGCTCAAGCAATTAACCTCCAAGGTAATAAAATGGATTAATTTAACCATTGAATAGTGAAATCAACTTCAACATGTGTGCACAAAAGGTTAATGCTCAAATAAAACCATAGTCCAACCTACCAATAGTCACCAATTGATTAAAACAACATGAACATGTCTACCAATAGGACGGGTGTGCTCCAACAAGTGTTGTACCATGAAAATAATATATATCTCCCAGCAAAGAGAACCATGATAACAACCCAATGACACAATAGAAGCTACACATAGGTTTGAACCTAGATGCACCACCATAGGACTATAACTTGATTAATACCCCGTCAAACCTTAGAAAAGGTTTGATCATCAAAGATGTATGCAGTACCCCCCCTAATCTTAGGAAAAAATACATAGGGTACTAATATCATCAAACACATTCCACTTAGCTATTGTCTAGATGTTACAATGTCAAGTGATATCACCTAGGGAAATCCCACCAAAGTAAAGTGCACTACCACAACACATCCATCATCTAACCACATCAACATCATAAGAGAATGGGACAACATAAATGACAACCCATCCAATCATCAAGTATGTCCCCACCACACAAATAAACATCATCACAATGTAAAATTCACTCGGAATCTCCAACAACATCATGAAACATCTACCTCCTAACACCATCATATAACCCCTTGGGAAGCTAGAACCATCATCATGGAACAAGATGTAGCACATCCAATATATGCATATATACCAAAACCACATCATGATGAGATAACATGCTCCATAACAATCAAATATGCAATCAAGGGGTCATCAACAAGGCGTTAGGAAAGCACATGTGAGAAGACCACCAAACTAGAGAGCATAATCATCCAACCAAGGAGAAGTGAGACTCCCCCAACCAAAGACCTTCATTAATCATCCAACCAAGGAGAAGTGAGACTCCCCCAACCAAAGACCTTCATTAAATGATCCAGTGCCATGATCAGAAGGGGCTCCATCAAGATGTACCACCCCAAGTCATTCCAACACTCCAAAATACCAGTTGCAAATCTACAAATCTACAACATAGAACCTCATACAATATGAGGTGTAATACCCGAAACTACATATTCACTCCTAACATGAGGGCCTATTAAAAACTAGCACAAAACTCCTATGTGGACAAAACCCTAGCAATTTTTTTCCGACTGAGTTGAAACTTGGTCCAAGGGTGTAGCAGGTGCTATTCCATTTCTTTTGAGCACAAATACCCCTATCGAAAGCACAAGGACCTAGCTTTTACAATTTTTCATCAAAAATAATTAATTAATTAAAATCCCAACCTAA
>CBVK0101061019.1:0-11612 GCA_900067695.1 Picea abies
AAGTGGGGTAAAAGGAGGTTTCCCCCTCGAAGAGGCTTATTATCTAAAATTGTCTCTTTTTCAAGGCGTTGAGTACTTTTTCTGAGGTTTTTCTATGCTATATTGATATTTGGTCCTTAACATCCTCCAAGTCAAAAAAATCACTAAACCAATCAAAGTGTTTCGGAGCTAAAACATTCTCTTCTACATTATATGACTTAATCCTTTGATTATAATTTTGAGGTATATCATGCAATTTAGCAAGTAAAAAAAGGTAGAAAATATTGTTTTCATGGCTCTAGGAGGGTTTTGGACTGGCTGAACAATCTAACTGGGAATGACAATAGTTTGAATAGGGACAATAGAAATCAGAGATTGAATTTTTTTCTCATCAAACAAAACGTCTTTCAAGTTAGACTCTGATTTAAATCTAAACAAAGTTTGTTCAAATTTTATGTCAAAATCAAGGTCATCAATGCTTTTCACTCCGTCTTTAGGCAATGATATATTTTTTTCCAGAAAAATACCTAAGTCAACTACCCTTTCTTTTCTTTTATGCAAAAGTTTCTCAGGATCAGACACAGATACTATAGGTTCTGGATATGGGTTTCTCCTAGTGTAAATCTTTTTTGGAGCCAGGATTTCTCAATAAAGTTACCTTTTTGCTATTGATCTTATAAAATGAAGTCACTAAGGTAAAAAAAATTCTCATTCAATAAAATGGTTGATTTGTTGTTACCCTCAAGAATCAAATCTGAAATTTTAAGTCATTTTATCCCAAGAATGATTTAACCTTCATTCCCTGGAAATGGCGCAAATATGTTAGTACTAAGTAAATTTCCTAGGCTGAAGGGACAACTTACAAAGGTAACCACAAAAGCACTTCAGAATTGAAAACTGCCCCTTTCAGTTCAGAGAGGGATCTATCTTGTCACTTGGTCTCTTGGAAGATGCATCTTCTTTAAAGGTTTAATGGCTAGGTTTTGATTTGATGAAAGATTTATGGGGTTTGTTGGAAATAAGGAAAGGTACATGTTGGGAAATGGAGTCAACTTTGAAAACAAATGAAACAATTTCTGGTAGCTATAGTTCTCAAGGAAGAAAAGGCAAGGTAGGTGATGAACTTTCAGTCTTTCAATTTGTTGTGATAATATGGAAGAAAGAGGAAAACATATAAAATCAATCAGAGCACCATAGAGATGAATTCTAATGAGTTAAGAAAGAAAACATAATTCAAAATTGCTTAGATCTAAAGCACCACTTAGATGAATTTCAGACCCATTAACATCCAATTTTAAGCATATGAAAGGTTGCAGATGAAGAGATGGCAAACTAGAAAAACATACGTGAAAGGAGGCACATACTTCACAACATCACCACATGAATCTTTGGTATGAAAAAAATCTAGACATATCCACTTGTATTCATTCATATTCAGAAATTATTACAATGATCAGTACAATTTGTCTCTTTGTGCTACTTCCAACCTCGAATACATCAAAAACTACAATATGTATACAACAATTTTTTGAACCGATTACACTAAAAATAGAAAATTTCAATTCACAAAATTTGGGATTTACAGATATTTTTGCAGTTTGCTCATTTATCTTCGTCCTTTGACTTTGATTGTATATTCATTTGATTCGTTGCCTTTTTTCGACCACTGGAAATCATTTACTCGTTCCTGGGAAATTACATTTGCTTTTACCCAATCTGACTATTTCATTCTATTACAATTCAGAAGGAATATCATAATCTGGCATTTCCTTCATTTAAATTTCCAAGTCAATACAAGTGGAATAATACATGACAGGTAGACCAAGTTTGACTATCTTAAACTGATTTAAAATTTCAAAATATGTACTCATTTTATCAACTAAAGTAGCCCCTTTCAAACCCTCCTCCAAGGTTTCAAATTCGGAGTGGTCCATCCTTGATTAATTCAAGAGTGCATTATATTCTTCTTGATCCCACAACTTACCTTTACCATCCCAAAATGATGGAAGGCCCTTTATGAACAATTCTTCAAATAAATTATTGAAATTTTTCACACTTTGTTCCATATGTATTGATTTATTCAGAACTGATCTCAAAAGCTCATGTTTTGTAATAATCCTTTTGGGCTAGATAATCAATGAAGTTTTGTCTTTTACCCCAATGGTATGAATATATGTAGGAGGAACTGAGTTGAGAATATTAATGGCATTTTGTGCTCATTCAGATGGATTTTTGGCTAATGTCTCATTTACAACAATGCATCTATGCATGGCTGTGATTGCTATATTATCTTTATCATTTACAAAATTCAAATATGATCTAAATTTTACAGCCTTGGCAGCTATAGAATCCCATATGATATGTTTTTCTCCTTGCAGTAGAATTTTATATCTCAATATTGAATTCAATTTATTAATATTCTCCTGCAAAACTACCTTTTCCTTTTGAACTTGGGATATCTTTTCATCCTTTTTGTGCACTTCCTGCTCCAATTTCTCCATTTTTTCCTTGAGAATATTGTTCAACACACCAACCTACAAATTCAGGAAATGGGAATGAAACCTCGACAATAGATGGGACAATGGAGGCCTGGAATGCTTCTAAAAATTAAATACTATTTCCCTTTATATCATCCAAGTTGCTTTGAGACATAGAAATGGGGAAAATAGTGATATCAGGATCAAATACATTTGCATCTCTGTCAATTAGAGATTCCTCATTTATTTCAGGGTCTTGCTCTGGTACTGAAAATACTATGGGATCCATAACGGAGAGATAAATACATAGAAGATAAATGTGATGGTGCAAAGTTGGGATGCAACAGAAAAATGGCAGTCAAGACAGTGTTCCAATGGTCCCTGAGTTTGAAAATAAAAAATAAATAAAAATGTCAAATTGACATTTTATACTTTTCACTTTGCGGAGATGCGGATTGGCGATTTTGGAACAACCTCCTTGGCATTTTACAATCAACCTAGCGTTGGCACGTATACTTCAATGGAAACCACGGTTTGGATTGTGGGACCGCTCTTTAGAATTATCCCCCATGCAACTTCAAACTCCGTAATGCTTCTTGGTCGTCGATTTTGATGGATCGTGATCAAAATTATTTTGGGCCCGATCTAATTAACCTTTTCACCAAATTTAACTTGTTTATGTCATTTTTAACCTTCCTTCCAATTTGTCATGCCTCAAAACCCTTTAGTGCTTTCGCTAATTTTAGAATCCTGACTCTAAGACATAAAAAAAATTAGTGGTGACTAACAGGACCCATAATAATTTTAAAAACTTATGGGGGTTGTTGTGGCCACAAAAATTGGCAACACATGGGGACGAAGCAGTTATCTCTGGTTAAGACAGTAGGACTAAATTTACCAAAGATCAAAATAGAATATTTCAAAAATTTCTCGCACATGATACCATTCCCAAAAGTCCCACATAACATAGAATCAAAGCAAAATAATCTTTTAAATATGGAAGTCTTTGAATGTTTAGATCTAAACAATGAATACAAATATATGGAATATTTATTAACTTTTAATTACATCTCTACTATTGGATAGTAAAAATATCTAGGAGGTTATTAAATATTAGTATGCATATGTTATAAAATTACCTCTTTTCTCAACATTGCTTCATTGTCAGTAGGCATGTTTAGCACTAAAAAAAAATTTGTCTCAATACCATGTATGCATTTTCCCACTGCAAGTGAGCATGTTCAATACCTCGATGGGTTTGCATACATTTCCCATACATATGTTCTTTCAACTCTCTTGTTCCCACCCTTTTGATAAACATATTTGGAGAATTGATTTTAGCAATTGGGTGAAGAGAGTAGGGTGGTATTGAAGGATTTTACCTAAAGGACTAGATGTAATACCAGTTGAGTTTGACCCCACTAGCATTCTCTTTATCTACCCAAGTAGAGGATTTTATATGTGGAGGGGTATGGGAAGGATTCAAAGTAAATAATGTAGGCAATTATTTCCTTTATAAAGGTAAACTTATAATACTTGAAACACATCTTAATGTTTCCCATGGCTAACGGTTGATGTGAGAGAGAGCGAAAACTTAATAAAGATGACCTTTAAATAATAATAAAAATCATATTAAAATGGCAGAGTGAAACTTTCCCCTCGTAAACCAATTTGTGTAGTTTAATAAATATTTCCCATCATATATACTTTGGAAATACCACAAAATCCAATCCAAACTAAGAATAAATTAAAACCAAGCAAATCAAACTCTATACCAAAAGTGAAATCAAACTATGAAAATTTCAAAAAGGAAACTACAAACTTAAAAGAAAATACAACCTAATGAGCCATGAATATATGAAACAAAATCAAGACAAGAATAAGAAAGAAATATCTCAACATAAGAAAAATGAATATGTATGTTTTCATTTATGTTAAAATTTAGATGGGTTATGTCTTGAATGCTTTAGAATGAATTAGGTTTTTATTATAAAACAAAATTCTACTAAAGAGCAGTTACGCTTAAAAATTATCTCATAAGTATTTTACCAAAGTATTATCCTCATTGTCCTCTTATCAAATCTTAATTTTTGCAAAAAATGAATAAGTTTTAATGATTAATTTAAAGAGTAAAGATTAAAACAAAAACTTTAATGAAAAACAAGATAAATAAGATGATAGTAAAAGAAAAAGGTAAAGGAAAAGTGATTACCTTGGCAATAGTTTAATATAGCCATAATCGCATAACTACTTTATTCAACAAGAAGCAATAAACTATACTAAACCTAATTGAAAAGAAAAAAAACTAAAACTACTCATATTCTATCCTACTCTAATCTACTCTACAAGAAAGACTAGGGCTAAGTAAAGTCAAATTTCTAGTGAAGCCAATCCTTTTGCTTTATTCCTGCAATCATATATACAATAGGAATTAGTAACATAAATTGGATGAATAATAAACAATTAAAAGAGAAATATAGCCTACTATGTACAACTAT
This sequence comes from Picea abies, assembly GCA_900067695.1. NCBI lineage: Eukaryota > Viridiplantae > Streptophyta > Pinopsida > Pinales > Pinaceae > Picea > Picea abies. Next base: position 4,955 of record CBVK0101061019.1, read on the forward strand.
TTCTAATATAAATAGGAGAAGAAATTTATTAACAGGGAACCTCATTTGAAATGTATTTCCAACCAAGTTTCGATTTTGTCTTGAAAACGATTGTGAATTGTTGGAATGGAAACATGATTGGAAAAGTAATATGCTCACCTTGAAGAGAAAAGTTAGTATTATTTACAATAGGAAAAGAATTTACATTACTATTTACAAGAATGTTAACATTATTGTTATAAGACAGAAAGGACTTATTCACAAGAAATATTTTTTTACAAGTAGTAGCTAAAATATTGTAATCAGAATTAACACTAGCATATACTTGTGTAAAAAGTTCAAGATCATGACCAAGAATGGGAATTTGAGTGATAACATCATAATCATAAATAGGTATGGATTTTTCTTCTTGAAAGTTGAAATCCTTGATATTTAGCCAATTCTCAATATTTCACCACAGGTCCGCGCTCGTTTTACTTTGCATACTCTCGATTCTTCACCACTTCATTATCTCCACGATGTCTTGAAACTTGGTCGATTTTCAAACTCCTATCGCGGGTCTCCTATACTTACTCGATTTTTGACCTTATCACCATGAGTTTGTGCTCATTCTTCACTTCTTCTTCACATACTCTCAATTGTTCGTTGTGGTCATTATCTCTTAAATATATCTATACTCAGTTGTTTTTCGAGAGCTTTGTGTCAATGTTGAAAATGAGGTGATACCATGTGGATGTCTTCTTTTGAACTGGATGATATGGAATCAATACGTGTTATGATATGTAACACATGGTGTTGATGAGGTTGTTATTGTGGTGTTGACGTGGTTGAGATGGCCCACTGGGCATTGGGCCCCGGTTCTTTGATCTTAGTCGTTGATCTTAGAGAATCAACGATTAGGATTTAACCATCTCCAGATCCACCATTCTTCATGACAAAATTGAACGCCTTGTGCATGATTCCATATCTCTTTCAATCATATTTAAATTACATATGAATACTTTTGCATTATAAATCCTTCAAAATCATGTTACCTCATGAATGTGTGATATATCATTGTCGCCATTTCTTTGGTCTAGTCAACCCGATCCTTCTTCACTACTCGGATCTACACCAAAGTCAGTTCATCCTCCTCGTACATGTTTGACATCTCTTCTAGCGTCCATTTCTTAGATTCTTGTTATTCTTGTGGAGGACCGAATCTATTTCACTCACAGTCACTTCGCCTTCACAGAAATTTTATAGAAAATCAACAATGCATATTCATCTTCGTATGCATAGGGGAATCCTTTGTCTAGTTTTGATTCTCTTTGGTCCTGGCAGTCTCCCTTTATTTGAAATCAATGATAACATGATTTTTACAATTCTATCTACCTTTGACATCAATGAAAACACTATTTCCAACAAACTCCCCCTTTGTCATTGATGCAACACTTGGTTATTTTAATACTTCCTATAAGTCTCTCCTTTTTCAAATCTCCCCCTTTTTTTGTATTATCCCCCTTTGACATCAATGGAAAAGGGATTTTCTCCCCCCTTTTGTTGTAATATTTATTCTCTTCTCTATTATAAACACCCTTCTTCTCCTTCTACAACTCCCCCTAAGTTGGTGCTCCTCTTGTATTCCTTCAGTGATTGGATGGCATGGGGACCACCCCCAACTTTTATTTGAGATACTCGAATGCTTCTCTAGGAAGAGGATTTGTAAATATATTAGTGACTTGCTCCTTTGTTCCAATATATTCTAGCTTGGCATTATGTTCTGTGACTTTCTCTCTTAAGAAATGATACTTGATTATAATGTTCTTTGACTTCAAATGCATGACAAGATTCTTGGAGATATTTATTTTGCTAGTATTGTCACATAGTATTGATATTGGTTGATTATATTCTACTTAATATTGTTGCAATGAATTATGCTTCTATTGTAGATAGACAAATTGATGATTTCTTCTTATTGAACCAGGACACCAATCTATTTCCCAAAACAAATGCTCCACCACTGGTTCTCTTTATGTCATCCACATTACCTACCCAATTTTCATATATGTAAGTTTTTGGAGTGAATTCTTCACTTTTGGGATACCACAAACCAAAGTCCAATGTGCCTTTCAAACAATTAAAAATTATTTTTACTTCCTGCACATTCGTTTCTTTTGATGCTACTTAAAATCTTACAACTAACTCTACTTCCACTTTCTCTTCACACATTGAAAAACACTAATGGAATTGTAATTTATATCATGTCTAGGTACTCAAGATTTTTTCCACATATAAATTTATGTCCATGGAGTTGGTTCGAGATATCCACAAAACCAGACTATAAATAATCCTTCGGAACCAGCACAAACCCCTTTAGTTTGATGCATGATCTATGTACATACCATATCATAAAATTCGATGCATAGCCATTGTCAGTTCTCATCTTTGGATTAATCTCAACCATTGATTTGGTCTCTGCTCACCAAAATAAGTAATGTGATCTCCACGCTCAGTAGTCGACAAATTGTCTTCTCTACTAAAACTCACCTATTGATCTCGTTCCTTGGTTGTTAGCACACATAGAATAGTTTAAACATTCATCAATTGTTCGATCATCCCTTATTATATCATAACCATCGATCTAACTCACAGCACAAAACACATCAACTGTTGAATTATTCTTAGACTTAATCTTGACCGTCAATCTCTTTTTTTCATAACTTTATCCTTTATCTCATAACCATCGTCTGATCATATCTCTGATTAATCTCAATTGTTCATCTCATTCACTGCAAATCTAAGTCATTTATTTTCTTTTTTCACACTTATGCAGCCTTCAAACTAGACCCTTAAGTTCCATCGCACTCACTTACCACCTATACTTAGAATCTTTTCAAAACTTTCTCCACAGTTCTGAGGCACTGTTGTCCAACCTTTCATGGCTACTAGAATGCACCATCAAGTTCCGTCGCACTCATTTTTCGCCCATACTTAGAAATTTTTCTAAGTGTTTCATCATGGGTCTATGAGACATTATGAGTCGTTGGATCTCTCACCATTTTCGCCATCTAATCTGTGACAAGTAGCGACCTCCTGGGTTTTCAAATCTCTCACCTTTTGGGTCGTTCAATATGTGACACATGGAGACCTATTGGGCCATCTGATATATTGTTCTTGGTACTTCCTCATTCTTGAGACTTAGAAAATTCTCGATATTTCACCACGGGTCCACGGGTCTACTATTCTGCGCTCATTTCACTTCACATACTCTTGATTCTTCATTGCTTCATTGTCTCCATGATGTCTTGACACTTAGTCAATTTTCATACTCCTATCACAGGTTTCCTATACTTAGTCGATTTTCAAACTTCTCACCATGGGTCTGTGGGTTTTCTCTCATTCTTCACTTCCTCTTCACATACTCTTGATCCTCCTTCGTGCTCATTATATGTTTGATATCTCGATACTTAGTCATTTTTAGAGAGATTTGTGTCAATGTTGTAGATGAGGTGTATGTCGTGTGGACGTTTTCTTTTGTACTGGATGATATGGCATCGAGACGTGTCCTGACACATGGCACATGGCGTTGGTGAGGTTTTATTGTGGCACTGACATGATTGATATTTCCTACAATGTGCACAAATTCCAACAAGTATCCCAAAGCATTCGTCGTTAACACATACAAATAATGATCCAATGGAAATCCCTATAAAATGGAGCAATGCAGCAAAAGTTATGGGGAGAAGGCATTATTGATTAAGAAAGGAAGAGGCATTGGTGAAGAGGGCATTCACCATAACCACACACTGCATATCAAAACCTATCCAATTCAACATCCCAGACATGAATGACCAGTCCACCCAATCATATTTTTTGTTAAAGTCAATTTTTAGGACAATAAATTATTGACCAAACTCCTAGGACCACTCCATAGCCTCCCATGCTAAAACCACGATGTCAAGGATAAATATCCCCTGAACGAAGCTAGCCTTCTCTTGACTCAACACACACTTCACAACTAAAAAAATCTACAAATCTAGAGCCTTGGCCATGATTTTATATGCCATTGTGAGCAAAGTAATAGGCCAACATCCTCCAATAGATTCCCCCAAAGAATTCTTCAAAATAATCTTGATCGGAGTGCATGATTAAGGAACTCTAAGAATCTACCTAAAGTAAAGAATTCAAATCCCAAGCAATGAAAATCATCACCAATGAAATTCCACATGGCCTTGTAAAACTGACAAGCCATACATTCCCACTAACCTACCATTCATCATGGGCATCAATGAAACATACAACTCCTCCCACGAAAAGTATATATCCAACATATCCCAAACACCACTAGAGACTTTATGGGAAACAACCCTACTAAAATTATCTCTAGTGGCCACCACCCCATCTATGAGAGTATAAGGAGCAAAAATATGTTGGAAAGGATAACTAAACATACCTATAACTTGAGAAGGGTCCTCTACAAGAGATCCATCGGTGTTATGAAAATGAAGCACCCTATCCAAAACCACCTTTCTCTTAAGAAAGTCAAAGTAGAATTTGGACCCTACATCCCCTCCACCCCCCACCCCCCCTCGAATCCAATGAAAATGGAGAAAACCCCAACGCCCCTGGCAATATAATCCTCATCTATGTGCACTATGATATCTAACCACACAGCCTCCTCCTAAAGAGTAGTATTGTGAAGATCATCCTCCAAAACAATGTGAACCTCCTTGAGCCTAAGTCGAGCCACCTGCAACTATTTTCTCCACTTTCGGACCATCATCCAACCCCAACCATGCACAAACTTAACAGTGCAACAAATAATTGCCTCCCACCAAAGGATCCATCCCAAATCTCCCACTAGTCGAGGGGAGAGAGTCCAAACTCTATGAACAAAGTCATGGAAATATACTAACTCCAAAAGGGAAACATCCAACTTAAAAAATGAAGGAGGAAATGAATCAATGGTATGACCCAAAGAAAACCTCATTGTAACATACCATTTTCAAACCCTAAACTAGCGATGTATATTGTAAATTTGATGTATGGTCGAGATCCAAAGCAATGTAATATGTAAATGATGTAAATTGAATATAATGAATAAAATGTATTGCTAGTTGCAGATAGAAACAAAAGGCGATTTGGGGGATAAGTTTCCACAAGAGAGGGAAGGGATCCAATGGGGGGCAAGAGTTTACCCATTTCTATTAAACCTAAACCTATTTCTTTCAAAATTATCCTTACTTTGAACCTTCCCTTTATATGTTGAGTGTTATAGAGACCAATCATTGAATTCATGTAAGAGGGTGTGTGTGAGAAGTCACATCCCATAGTTATTGAGAGCATGGGGGTTGAGTACAATCATCTTGGGGAAGAGTGTAAGTCAAGAAAGCAAGAGAAAGAGGGGAAATTCTTATGGGTAAGAGACCATAATTACACATTCACGTTTTTTCATGGAGAGCAGTTTTTACATGGATTTTTCTGGACAAAAAAGGAGTTATGAATGTTGAATCTTGAAGGCATCTATTGTGGGAACATTTGGAAGCTATTCGGAGATAAAATTTTGTGGAGAAAGAGGTTTTGGACCTATGAGTAACAATATGTATGAAATTTTTCAAGGAAAGCATGTGTTTTGGTATTGGGTGAATTCGTGTCATCGTTGTGTAATTCCTACAATAGTTTTTACATGGATTTTTTGTTAAATTTGGCAGCATCGACAGTCATTCTCCAATAAGAGGCCATATGGGCCACCCTAAGGCTATCCAGGGAGATTTGGAGAATCAACCAGTCTTGTGAGGTATTGACAAAAGCCAATGGGAACTTACAACCTCTATGAGTCAAATCAAAAGTTAGGATGAACGAGATGCTATGTGAGTCTAATGCAAAAGTTAGGGGGAACGTACAACCTCTATGAGCCTAGTCAAACCTTGTGAGCCATGAGAAAAATTCAAGGCATCTAGCAAAAGTTAGGTTGAATATAAAATTCCTATGAGCTAGAAATAAACGATATTCCTAATGTTACAAATGATATAAATGTATTGATCTAGTGTGTTGGCATGTGTAACATTATCTACCATGAAGATAATTTTGAATTGCCTTGTAAAGAGTCGAGTTGTAACTAAAGTCTCAAGTCTAGTTCTATTTTTGAACTAAATTGTAATGCTGAGTTGTAACTGAAGTCTCAAGTCTAGTTCTATTTTCGAACTAAAGTGTAATGTTGAGTTGTAATTAAAGTCTCAAGTCTAGTTCTATTTTCGAACTAAAGTGTAATGTTGAGTTTTAACTGAAGTCTCAAGTCTAGTTCTATTTTTGAACTAAAGTATACTAGTCTCAAATCTAATTCTATTTTCGTACTAAAGTATACTAATCCCAAGTCTAGTTCTATTTTCGAACTAAAGTGTAATGCTAAGTTGTAACTGAAGTCTCAAGTGCAGTTCTATTTTCAAACTAAAGTATACCAATCTCAAGTCTAGTTCTATTTTTGAACTAAAGTGTAATGTTGAGGTGTAACTGAAGTCTCAAGTCTAGTTCTAAGTTTGAATTAAAGTATAAAGTTAAGTTATGATTAAAGCATGCAAACAAGTTACTATTTTGAGCCTCTCCTCTTCTCCTCTTCATCCTTTATAAGCAGAGTTCGACCCCTCTCTTCAATACAGTTTGATATGCAAGTTAAGGGTGAAGCAATAGAGGTGCATAT
>CBVK0101061020.1:0-10785 GCA_900067695.1 Picea abies
CGTATATCAGCAGCATATCAGTGTTGTATATCAACAATAGAGGTAGCATATTAGAGGTGTATTTCAGCAAGGTATCTTAGGTCTTTGTCAGTTCAGAGTCATCTTGGCAAGCTCTTTAAGAGAAAAACATTGATGGTTGATATTTGTAAGTGATATTACATTATTAATGCAATAAAGGAATATTGTTTGTTGGGGTTTTTATCCATGTACAAGGTTTCCCCAGGGTATATGTGATGTTGATGTGCATTCTTACTTATATACATAGTTATTGCTATTCAATTATGATTTGGTATTGTTGAAGTGTATTAAGTTGGAATCAAAGTGTTGAAGAAAATAAAAGAATTAATTTGCATAAGAAATCAAGATCATAATTTAACATGGTATCAAAGATCAAGGTGTGTTAAACGTGTTGAAGTGCAGCAACAAGTACACACAGATCTAAGCTAGCTTGATTAGGTTTCTAGTGTGAAGTCCATGGCATCCTCCATTTGATTCAAGGCCAAGGATAGGCTTGAAGGAGCTACCAACTTCAATGTGTGGAAGCTCTGGATAACAAATATCTTACAGGAGAATGATCTTGAGCAGTATGTGACCACAGTGGTGGAGGAACCCATGAATAATGAAGGAAGTGCAGCCTTTAGGAAGAGTCAAGCAAAGGCCAAGTGAATCATCTTTGACTCAGTCAAAGATAGTATAATGCCTACAATGACTTCGTTAATGACTGCCAAGGACTGTATGGATACCTTGGTGAATATGTATGAGAAAATGGCTCCAAGTCAAAAGAGGACATTTAAGCACAAGCTTAAGTATTTGAATATGGAGAAAGGTGAATCATTGGCATCTTTCTATTCCAAGATATCCCAGATCAGAGATTGGGTTTTGGTCATAGGGGTGACAGTGAACGATGATGATTTAGTGCATGCCATTTTTTATGGTCTTCCTTCTTCATGGGAGATATTCTTATCCAGTGTAAGTGGGAGGGAGATTCAGCCCAAATTTGAGAGGTTGTGGCATGATTTCCTCCAGGAGGAGAGTCGCATGGCTACCAGGAGCGAGCCAATAAAAGAAGAGCACTTGGCTTTAGCATCAATATTCAAGGGAAAGAAGAAATGTATTTTCCAAAAAGGCTCTCATAGGAAGCCAAACACCAAAGGTACATTCAAAGGAAAGAATATTGATATATCTAAGTTTAAATGCTTTAGTTGTAATAAGTTGGGCCATTTTGCTAAATATTGTTGGTTTAGAAAGAAATATCCAAGGAAAGGGAAACATCATGCCTCAACTACTGAGGATGGTGAATCCAAAAGAAATCAGAAAAGTATTTCTAATGAGAAAGAAAATAGAAAAGAATACTACTTGGTTTCTTCCTTATCCAGTTTGGTTTTCACGAGGCCGAAAACTTGGTTAGTAGACAGTGGTGTATCAAAGCACATGACAGGGTACAAGGATATCCTCTTAGATTTTGAGACAAAATATTGTGCAGAGCATGTTGAGCTTGGGGATGAAAAATGTTACAAGATAGAGGGAGTAGGCTCTATATCCTTCAAATTGAAATATGGGGCTAGACTTCATGTTGATGAAGTATTATATGTTTCAGGGCTCAAGAAGAATCTACTATCAGTTGAAATCCTTTAGGACAAGGGATATTGGGTGACCTTCAAGGACAGGAAGGCACTACTATGGGCTAAAGGTATCCACTTAAGTACAATAGAACCCATTGGAACTTGCAGTGGAGGATTGTATGTTGTGTTAGGATAGTGAGTTTAGGCATTGGCTCATGATGCAACTAGCTCCAGCGAGTTGTGGCACATAAGACTTGGACATCTTCATTACAAATCTCTTTCAGATCTACAGAACATGGTATGTGGCATGCCCTCTATTTATCTTAGTAAAAATGAATTTTGTAAGGGATGCATGCTAGGTTAAAATATAAAGAAAGCATTTCCTAGTAGTGACAATAGAGCTCAGGGCATATTAGATCTGGTTCATTCTGATGTATGTAGTCCCATGTCATCTCCCTCACTCAGTGGTTGTTTGTATTATGTTATTTTTATTGATGATTAATCAATAAAATGTTGGATATATTTCATTAAAGCTAAAAGTGACACATTTGATAAATTCAAAGAGTATAAAGCCTTTATTGAAAAGAAGATAGGGAAACACATCAGAATCCTTACAACAAGAAATGGAGGAGAGTTTGAATCTCTCTAGTTTGAGGATTTTTGAAAGTCGGCAAGAATCAAGAGACAGTTGATCGTGCCATATAACCCTCAGCAAAATGGAGTTTCTGAGAGGAAAAAGGGGAAAATTTGTGAGGAAACAAAAGCAATGATGTTTGACCAGGATCTGCCAAATTCTTTATGGGAAGAAGCTACCTCCACTACCGTGTATATTCAAAACAGGTTTCCACATGCTATCTTGAAGGAAAAGACTCTTGAAGAGGTCTTCTCAGGGATCAAATCTGAAGTAGGGCATCTAAAGATATTTGGGTGTCTTGTGTATATTCATGTCCCTAAGGAAAAGAGGACAAAGTTGGAACCCTTAGGCAAGAAAGGGGTTTTTTTGGGGTACAGTGAGAACTCCAAGGATTACAGGATTTATGTACTAGGTTAGAAGCAAATAGAGGTAATCAGAGATGTGACTTTCCATGAGGAATCCGCATTTAAGAAATCCAGAGAGCTTCGGCAGGAATTAGAAGCAGTTCAACCAGCTTCACCCTCTTCTGAAAATGAAGAGTCAGATGATCAAAGGGAGGAACATCGTGAAGGGCCAAGTAATGAGCCCCTAGAACATGCTGAAGTGTTAAAAATAACTCTTGAAGAACCTCCAGCCAAAAGGAATCTAGGGTGGCTTAAAGAAATAGTGCAGGAAGAAGAAAGGATAGTTGCTCCCAAAGGAACTTTCAGGGAAAGGACGAGGCCTCATAGGTTTGGAGGCTATGTTTCACTGATTAGCAGCATTAGTGATATCGAAACTTCTTCATTTGAAGAAGTAGATAAATTACAAGTATGGAAGGATTCCATGCTTGAGGAATACAAGTCTATTATAAAGAACAAGGTTTGGGACATTGTGTCGAGGCCAAAAGAAAAATCAATGGTTTCTTCCAAATGGATCTATAACATCAAACATGCAGCTGATGGAAGTGTGGAAAAGTTCAAATCAATATTTGTAGCTAGAGGCTTCACTTAGAAAGAAGGAATCGACTACGAAGAGACTTTTTCCCCTGTAGCCAAGTATACCTCCATTCGAACTATTATTGATTTAGCTCTCGTTCTTGGTTGGAAGCTACATGAGATGGATGTAAAAACATAATTCTTGAATTGAAAAATTGAACATGAGGTCTTTGTGGAACAACCAGATGGTTTTGTACTGCATAAAAAAGGCACTCATGTATGCAATCTAAGGAAGGCCTTGTATGGTCTTAAGAAGGCTCCCAGAGTTTGGTATGACAGGATTGATGGCTTTATTAAAATCCTGGGCTTTCAGAAAAGTGATGTTGATGCAAATTTTGACTTCAAGGTAAGAGGTAACTAGCCTGTTATACTAATATTGTATGTTGATGATCTCTTTCTAACAAGAGATGAAGGGATAATATCCTCGTGTAAGAGGGAGCTAACCTCATAATTCAAGATGAAATACTTAGGTTTGATGCATTACTTAATAGGATTGGAAGTATGGAAAAGACAGAGCGAGATATTTCTGGCACAAGGAAAATACACGGTGGATGTACTAAAGAGGTTTGGTATGATGGATTGCAAATCCATGTCTACTACGATGATTACCAACCTGAGGAAGTTGCATGATTCTGATAGAGGTTCATATTTGGTGGATCCCACCATGTATAGGAAGTTGATTGTAAGTTTTAAACCTATGAAGTAAAGCAATGCATATAGATTCTTAAGAAAAATAGAAATTAATCAATGGCTCATACACATAGTACATAGAGATTTATATTGGAAACCCTTAACCGGGAGAAAACCTGTCAAATTTTGTTCGTATTAATTTCACCATTCACCATACAATATATACAATGTTTTTAGGTATTCCATAGATACCAAAAACCTAATCCCTTAATCCGGGATTAATTTAGAAAACTGCTAAAAATAGAAAAAACCGCCCAAAAAAAAAAGTTGGGTCGTTGCCCCAAACGTTGCTCATAACTAGGGGGGGCATACTTGGCCCCCCCTGGGACACCCCTAGGAAGCGCCCGATGCACACAACACAAATAAAACTACTAGAGGTATCGTCAGACGTAGTTTTCGAATCTGACGCATCCACACACACACCTGCAAAGAATATAACACATACCCAGCATTCTCCCACTTGTTGTTTTCTTTGCATCCAAGAGTCCAAAAGATTATATAGTCAAAAATCCAGGGAAGATATGCCCATTGTTACTCTACACCAGGAGAAACTTTATGTGCTCACAAACTTTGTCAATGAATCTGCAACATTCTTCAAAGTGTCAACCTTTTCCAGCAACACCTTCTTTTCTTGAACCATGTCTCTCACAAAGTGATACTGAACATCAATATGCTTTGTCTTTGAATGATAAGTTGGGTTCTTTGCCAGGAATATTACACTCTGACTGTCACAATATAATCTCACTTCTCGTTGTACCAACCCAATACCTGAACACAATATTTGTAACCATACTGCTTCCTCTCTTGCATGAGTGGTTGCCATGTATTTGGCTTTTGTAGTTGAGAGTGCCACTACATCATATATTTTGCTCATCCAACTGATTGTTCCTCCCAATAGGTTAAACACATACCCACTTGTAGCTATTCTTTGATCCAGATCTCCATCCCAGTCTACATCAACAAAGCCATGTATGTCCACCACTCTATCCAATCCTGGTCTTCCTTGGTAGAACAATCCATAATTGGTAGTGCCACGCAAATACTTAAATACCCTCTTTACTGATGTCCAATGCTCCTTCCCTAGTTTTGAAATATACCTTCTCAAAACTCCCATCGCATGTGTAATGTCCAGTCTAGTACAGACCATTGCATACATTAAACTGCCAACTGCACTGGCATACAGAACATGGGACATGTCCTCTTCTTCTTCCTGTGTCTTGGGACACTGATCTGCAGATAACTTTACACCTAGAGAAATATGAACATTGACTAGTTTACTTCCATGCATATTAAACCTTTGCAATATCATCTCAACATATTTTCTCTAATTCAACCAGAGTTTCTTGTTTGCACAATCTCTTTTAATCTCCATTCCCAGAATGAAGTTAGTAGCACCGAGATCCTTCATGTCAAATTTGGAGGATAGCTGTGATTTCACCTCTTTGATAACATCCATGTTATTTCCTACTAACAACATGTCATCATCATACAACACTACATAAATGAATTGATTACCAACCTACTTGGAATATACACAATGATCATCCTTGCTTCTCACAAATACCAATACAAGGATGTATGTGTCAAACTTTTGGTACCACATCATAGTTGATTGCTTTAGACCATATAGTGACTTCTTTAGATTACAGACCATCTCTTTATTTCCCTTCACTACAAAGCCTTTTGGCTGCTTCATGTAGATTTCTTCTTCCACATCCCCATGTAGGAATTTTTTCTTCGCATCCATACGTTCCACTTCTAGATCAAAAGAAGCAGCAATAGATAAAATAAATATAATAGATGTTAACTTGGAAACAGGAGAAAAAATATCACCAAAGTCAATTCCCTCTACCTAGGAATAACCTTTTAATACTAACCAAGATTTGTATTTCTCCACTTTAACTTCCGCATTAAACTTATTCTTAAACAACCATTTTCTACCAACATATTTTCTTCCAGCTGGAAACTCAACTATATCTCATGCATCATTCTTATCCAAGGCATCCATTTCTTCAACCATGGCCTTCTTCCATAGTTTACTATCCTCTGAAATCACTGCTTCCCTCATAGTTCTAGGATCATCATCAGTAATAGATAAAGAAAAATTGGAATAGAAATCAGGTGGACTATACCTTTATGGTTTCCTTCTTTCTCTCACTGATCTCCTCAATAATGGGGTATGAGGTTCTTCTTCTTCTTTTGCTTCATCTTCTTCAAATGATTCAGATTTTGCATCATCCAACTCAAGCTCTATTTTCTCAGGTTATTCTTTCCTTGGTAGTAATTCATGTTTGGAAACATCTTTTACCTCTCTAAAAACAACATCTCGACTATAAACAGTCTTCTTATTTTATGGGTTCCAAAGCTTATAACCTTTCACACCATCTTTATAACCAATAAAGATACACTTTTCAGCTTTATTATCCAGCTTACTCCTATTTTCCTTTGGAACATGTACATAAGTATCACAACCAAACACTCTAAGATGTTCAAGAGAGGGTTTCTTTCCAGTCCATACCTCGTGTGGAGTTTTATCATCCAACGTTGATGAGAGTGATTGATTGACCAGGTAACATGTTGTAGCCACTGCCTCTACCTAGAATTCTTGTCCTAACTCGGCACCACTAAGCATGCTCCTTGTTTTTTCCATCAGTGTCATGTTCATCCTTTCTGCAACTCCATTATGATGAGGAGTGTATGGAATATTCTTTTGCCTTGCTATACCACACTTCTTACAAAATTCTTCGAATTCATTTTCGCAAAATTATCCACCATTATCTATTCTCAATACCTTTATTTTCTTCTCTATCTGATTTTCTACCAGAGCCTTAAACTCTTTAAATTTATCAAATACCTCAGATTTATTTCTAAGAAAACAAATCCATGTGTTCCTTTAGAAATCATCTATGAATGAAACATAATACACAGACTTACCTAGTGATGGAATAGGCACAGGTCCAAACACATCATTGTGTATCAACTCTAAGATCCTCTTTGCTCTTGTAGCACCAAATGGGAATCTTACTTGATTATGTTTAGCATGTATGCAATGTTCACAAAAATCAAAATTCAGAGTGCAATTAGACATACCTTCAACCATACCTTTACCTTGTAGTGTTTGAAGGCCCTTTTCTCCAATATTTCCTAGTCTTTGATGCCACAGCATGGTATTTTTTCCAGGGACAAAATTGGTCTTGTCTTTTTTATTTCTCTGCTTAGGGACAACAGAACTGTTACACCCATTAGTATAAGTTCTTCCAAACAACTTGTACAGAGTTCCACACCAAACTCCCCTCATCAACACCATTGCTCCTCGTACCATATTGCAAGTGTCCTTTAAAAATACAGTATCCACTCCTACATCATCCAACTTGCTTATGGATATTAGGCTCCTAGCTAGTCTTGGAATGTGCATAACCCCAGGGAAAGTTCTAATCCCTTCATCTTTTAGCAGCAACTTAACCCTTCCACATCCCATGATTTTGGTTGTCAAGTCATCTCCTAGGAATACATCACCACCATTGTATTTTTCATATTCAAAGAACCACTCCCTGTGAGGAGTCATATGGTATGACACACTTAATTCGATCAACCACACATCACAGTTTGCATGTGTACCTGTAGATGCCAGGTAAACATCACCTCCTCCTTTAGTGGAGGTTTTCGTCTCTGTGGAAGAGGTGCTATTAGATCCCTTTGGTTTATCAATATTCTTAAACTTGCAATATTTATTATAATGCCCTATTTTACCACACTTCCAGCATTTCCTCAAAGATTTTCCTGGAGACTTATATCTACCTATAGATTTAGATCTCCCCCCCGCCCCCGCCCCCAAAGACTTACTAGGATTCCTGTCTTGGGTATGACCTCTTACAAATAAATCATTTGTGCTATGATCATCCATGCTTTTCCACCTCATCTCTTCAGATAAAAAGGATGAAAATACATCCTCATACTTCAATGTAGATTGAGTGGTACTACCAATTGCTACAACCAGATTATCCCAAGATTCTAGAAAAGAACATAACAAAGTAGTACACTTATCTTCTTCTGCAATCGTAATATTAACAAAGACAAGTTGACTTACCAGAGTATTAAAGGAATTTAGATGTTCTGTCACAGAATCTCCATCTTCCATCCCAAGATGATACATCTTCTTTCGAAGAAACAACTTGTTTACCGGGGACTTTGATTGATACAAATTCCCCAACTTATCCCATAGTACCTTGGTTGTAGATTCTCTTGAGACATTCAACAACACTGAATATGCCAAGAAGATTTGAATAGTACTCATTGCTCTTATATCCAACTTCTCCCAATATTCCTTCGACATACCAATAGGTGGTGTACTAGTATTTTGTGTACTATTAGGTTGTGTACTAGTCGACTGTGTGCCAGTAGGTTGTGTCCCAGGATCCACAGTGATCCATTGTTATTTGTCTACAAGAAGGTCCTCTATATTGAGCTTCCATAGCTCAACGTTTTTACCGTTGAACTTCTCTATCTCGACTCTAGAAGAGCTTTCCATTCCTCTTTCTACACGTGAATCTCCACTGCAAAATCTCCCACTAAACCCAGGTTTATCACAGACCCAAGATAAACTTGATCTATCAAGATCAAGCCAAACCCTCAGCAACAAAGGCATCCCTCTAAAGCCAAAAACAAGCTATGATACCACATGTAAGTTTTAAACCTGTGAAGTAAAGCAATGCATATAGATTCTTAAGAAAAACATAAATTAATCAATGGCTCATACACATAGTACACAGAGATTTATACCGAAAACCCTTAACCGGGAGAAAACCTGTCAACTCTTTTTCGTATTAATTTCACCATTCACCATACAATATATACAATGTTTTTAGGTATTCTGTAGATACCAAAACCATAATCCCTTAATCCAGGATTAATTTAGAAAACCGTTAAAAATAGCAAAAACCGCCCTAAAAAAAATTTGGGGCATTGCGCGTAACCAGTGGGGCATACTTGGCCCCCCCTAGGACCCCCCTAGGAAGCGCCTTGCATAGATGACACAAAGAGAACTACTAGATGGATCGTTAGACACAATTGTCGAATCTGACGCACCCACACACACACATGCAAGGAATATAACACATACCCAACACTGATTGGATCATTGATGTACATGATCCACACTAGGCCAGATATATGCTATGCAGTGATTGCAATGAGTCAATTCATGACTGAACCAAGACAGAGACACTGGGTGGAAGCAAATCACATCTTGAGATATCTTAGAGGGACCATTACTTATGGTTTGAGATATACATCCAATGGTGGTTTATTTCTGCATGAGTATGCAGATGTTGACTAGGCAGGAAGCCTAGTGGATCGAAAGAGTACTTCCGGATACTTCTTTAGTTTAGGATCTGCTATGATATATTGGTCAAGCCAGAAGGAGGGATCCATTGCACAGAGTAAATCATAGGCTGAGTACATTGCAGCAAGTGATGATAGCAAGGAAGCAGTATGGCTCAGAATATTGGTCTCTGGGTTATTTGGTGACAAGCTCGAGACAACGATGGTTCACTATGATAATCAAAGTTGCATAAAATTGACAGAGAACCCAATATTTCATGACAGGTCAAAACATATTGACATGAGGTACCACTACATTTGAGACTTGGTCCAGACAAAAATTGTAAAGTTACAATACATAGCCACGAGCGAGCAGGTAGTTGATATCCTGACCAAGCCTTTGACCTCGAGACAGTTTGTGTAGCTAAGAGGAAAGCTTGGTGTGGCTAAGAATGAATCCCTAACTAAGAGGGAGTGTTAAATTTGGCATCATCAATAGTCATTCTCCAATGAGAGGCCATATGGGCCACCCTGAGACTAGCCAGGGAGATTTGGAGAATCAACCAGTCTTGTGAGGTATTGACAAAAGCCAAGGGGAACGTACAACCTCTGTGAGTCAAACCAAAAGTTAGGATGAATGAGATGCTATGTGAGTCTAATGAAAAATTCGGGGGGAACGTACAACCTCTGTGAGCATAGACAGTCTAGTGAAAAATTCAAGGGAACGTACAACCTCTGTGAGCATAGACAGACTAGTGAAAAAGTCAGGGGGAACATACAACCTCTGTGAGCCTAGTCAAAACTTGTGAGCCATGAGAAAAAGTCAAGGCATATAGCAAAATTCAGGTTGAATATAAAATTCCTATGAGCTAGAAACAAACGCTATTAGTAATATTGAAAATGATATAAATGTATTAATCTAGTGCGTTGGCACGTGTAACATTATCCACCATGAAGAGAATTGTGAATTGCCTTGTAAAGAGTCAAGTTGTAACTGAAGTCTCAAGTCTAGTTCTATTTTTTAACTAAAGTGTAATGCTGAGTTGTAACTGAAGTCTCGAGTCTAGTTCTATTTTCTAACTAAAGTGTAATGTTGAGTTGTAACTGAAGTCTCAAGTCTAGTTCTATTTTCGAACTAAAGTATACCAGCCTCAAGTCTAGTTCTATTTTCAAGCTAAAGTGTAATCTTGAGTTGTAACTGAAGTCTCAAGTCTAGTTCTATTTTCAAACTAAAGTATACTAGTCTCAAGTCTAGTTCTATTTTCGAACTAAAGTGTAATGTTGAGTTGTAACTGAAGTCTCAAGTCTAGTTCTATTTCCAAACTAAAGTATACCAGTCTCAAGTCTAGTTCTATTTTCGAACTAAAGTGTAATGTTGAGTTGTAACTGAAATCTCAAGTCTAGTTCTAAGTTCGAACCAATGTATGAAGTTGAGTTATGATTAAAGCATGCAAACAAGTTACTATTTTGAGCCTCTCCTCTTCTCCTCTTCAGCCTTTATAAGTAGAGGTCGACCCCTCTCTTCAATACAATTTGATATGCAGGTTAAGGGGGAAGCAATAGAGGTGCATATCAATGATAAAGAGGCAGCATACCAAAGAAG
>CBVK0101061028.1:0-13664 GCA_900067695.1 Picea abies
AGTGGAATAGGCGGGTGGCCACCAATATCCACCTGGATCAATTCAACCCCTCCTCCACTCATTAACCATGAAAATCATCTCCTGGAACATTAGAGGCCTGAACGGTAAAAGCAAGCACATGATTCTCAAAACCTCTTAATTCAACAAAAACCCACTATCCTCATGCTTCATGCAACAAAATGTTCCAGTGAACACCTCCTATCTCTAACCACCAGAATATGGCAAGGAGCCCAAGCAGTAGCAACTAATGCCCAAGGCAATGTAGGTGGTCTTGCTATCTTGTGGAATCCCCAAGTCATTTCTCTCTCAAACTTATTTTCTACGCGCTTTTCCCTCTCTACTCAATATCACATGATAGGCTCCCCCAAACAAGGCTTCCTTACCAATGTTTATGGCCCAAATCCCTTACATGAAAAGCTCATATTTCTATCCTCCTTGGAAAGCCTCAATCTCTTCATTGTTGACACCCATTGGATTTTAGGGGGGACTTCAATATCATCACTTCGCTAGCTAAAAAGAAAGGAGAAATGAGAATGTTGGACCAAGATTCCTTACACTTTGATTACCTAATTCAACAGATGGACTGGATAGACCTCAACACCTCCAATAACTTGCACACCTGGAACAACAAATGGGGAGGCAAAGACTAGATTGCATCAAGACTAGATTTCTTCCTAGCCTTCACCTCCCTTATGCTAACTAGCACCCCTATTTCTACCTCGATTCTTCCTTTCAGGGGATCAGATCATTGGCCCATAGAGGTCACTATTGACATTACAAGTAGCCCACTAAAATGCCCTTTCATATTTGAGGATTTTTGGCTTGATCAACCTGACTTCATTGAAAAAATAAAAAAAATGGCAAGAGAAATTCTCTCCAATTTCCTCATCTCCAATGTATCGATTCCAACAAAAGCTCAAATATGTTAAAGCTTGTATCCGCAAATGGAACAAAGAGGAATTTGGAGATATCTTTAAAGCCAAACAGGATTTGGAAATTCAAATGCAAGTAATTCAACAAGCCATGATTCTCGAAGGACGAACAGATCAACTAACTCAAGCAACAGAAAAAATCTAAAAACAATTAATAGAAATAAACAAGCAAGAAGAAATGATCTGGAAGCAAAAATCAAGAGCCCGTTGCCTCAAAGATGGGGAAAAAATTACAAAATTATTTCATAGATAAGTTATCCAAAGAAGATTTCAATGCAAAATCTCCTCTATAAGGGAAAACCAAGGCAATCAACACACTAAGCATGACGACATTAAAATAGAGCTTGTGAATTACTACAAAAATATCCTCTCTTAACCCATTAGAGACAGAAGGCCAACAATTCAAAAAATCACCCGACACATTCCCCATCTTGTCTCCTAGGAACAAAACAAATCTCTCGTGAAAACCTTCACCCTAGACGAAGTTGAAAGAGCTATAATGGGAATGCCCAGAGATAAATCCCTTGGCCCAGATGGCTTTACCACAAACTTCTTTCAAACATGTTGGCCCATCATCAAAGGGGAAGTTTGGGACCCTAAAGAATATTTCCGCAAGTATGCCAATGTTCTCCCATTCCTGAATGCAACTTTTCTAACCCTTATCCCTAAGGAAGAAGGAACAAATGATCCCAACGAATTTTGACCCATTTCCCTATGCAACACAGTCTACAAGATCATAACCAAAGCCATAGCCAATCACTTAAAAGTGCTTCTCCCCACCCTTATTTCTAGTGAGCAAACTAACTATGTTGAAGGACACCAAATTCTTGATGGAATTATCCTCTCCCAAGAAGTCGTCCACTCACTCAAAGTCACCAAAACCTTGGGCATGCTTTTAAAGCTTGATATGTCAAAAGTCTTTGACAAGCTAAGCTGACAGTACATCCACCAGGTGTTGCTAGCCTTTGGCTTCTCTCAGTGTTGGATCAAATGGATATTATCTCTCACTTCCTTGACCTCTATCTCACTTCTGATTAATGGAACACCCTCAACTAACTTTTCTCCAAATCGAGGCATGAGGAAAGGGGACCCCATCTCCCCCTTCCTCTTCATCCTCATGGCCGAGGGCCTTGGAAGATCTATGAAGAATGTTGTATCAGAAAACAAAATCAAAGGACTTTGTCTTCATGGTGAGGATCTTCCCATTTCACACCAACAATTTGTGGATGACACAATGCTCATGGGGACACCCACAACCTGCGAAGCGAAAGTGATTCAACAAGTCCTCTTAGACTTTATGGAAGCCTTAGGTACCACCATCAACCAAGTTAAATCTCAGATTTTTTTTCTTTAACACTCCTTTGGCTGTGCAGATTCAAATTTTCAGAATCCTTGGCTTTCAAAGGAGCCCCCCTTCCGTCCAAATATCTAGGTTCACCTTTGGTGGATAATGTTTTAAGAAAAACCTCATGGGAGGATTTGCTCACCAGTATGGATAGGAAACTTGCTTGCTGGACATTTTATAGTCTCAACAGTCCTAGTAGACTAACCCTCCTCAAATCTGTCCTATAAGCAATGCCACTATATCTCTTCTCAGCCCTCGCTACGCCTAAATTTGTCCTCAAAGTAGTTCACAACCTCCAAAGGAATTTTCTGTGGGGAGGAGCCAACAAGGAATGTAAGTGGGCCCTCGTCATCTGGGAGAATCTCTGCTAGCCGAAATTTTCAGGAGGGCTTGGCCTTATAGACCCAAAAATACCTAGCACAACCTTGGCTGCCAAAACTTGGTGGCGATGGATAAAAATCAAAATGCTCTTTGGAGCAAATTTTGGCATAAAAAGTATTGCTCTACAACCCCCCAATAGAAGATCATACGTCTTGAAGGCAACTACCCAGGCTCTATTATCTAGAACTCTGCTTGGAATAACAAACATCTCATTTTCCAACACAACTTTTGGGAAGTGTGAAATGGGGAACATTCCCTTTTTTGGAATGATGCATGGCAACAACACCCTACCCTCAACAATCAACCGGATCTACAACAACTACACACCAACATGCTCAATCAGGGAAAAGTAAGGGTAGAGTAGTACTGGCCTCCATGGCATCCAAAAGATCGATGGCGATCATGGCTCCCAAAAGAACAGTGGGAAGCTCTGCGCCCAAACTTTCACTGGGAGAACTTTTAGCAAGAACTCGTCAACATGAAGATAAAAATAAAGGAAGGGGTTGACACTCTGAGATGGGGCTATCAACCTTCAAGATCCTTCACTCTCAAAGAGGCGTACAAACTTGTTTCCAACTGGACTCAACTACAACAACAACCCATATGGATCAAAATCCGGAAACAACAACTTTGGACTAAGGTTTCATTCTTTTTATGGCTTACAATCTCATTAAAAGAGGGTTTGTCAACCCTGGCATCTGCCACCTTTGCCATTGAGAAGGAGAAACCATTGAGCATCTTCTCAGCAGATGCTCGATATCGGCTGATATATGGGACCGATGAGCTTTGACCTTCCAAACTTTGGACATAGATAGAGACAACCTGCTAGAAACCATAACTCATTGGAGGAACCACACTTTTTCCTGCTCCATTCTTAATAGGGCCTGGAAACTACTCCCCGGGTTTACTCTTTGGGAGATATGGAAGGAACAAAATCTTTGGATTTTCAATAATCAACACTCTCCGAATGAGGACATCTTGCGAAATATTAAACATCACATCAAGGAGACCGTCCTTATGACCATGTGGACTAAAAAAGATTGGCAAAGCAATGCACAGGAAACCATAATTCTTCTTGACTTGGGTCTAAAGCAACCTCATGAGCTCACCATCACGACTACCCCCAAGACATCATCATCCACTCCTGACTCCTGGTTGCTCCCCCCTCCCAGCTTCTTGAAGCTAAACTTTGATGGTGCATCCTAAGGTAATCTGGGAACTGCATGTATTGGAGGATCTTTCACAATGAAAGATGAGATCTTCTTTGGACTTACTCTGACTTCATTGGAATTGACACCAATAATGTAGCCAAAATTCAAGCTCTTGAACATGGGCTACGCTTAGCAGCATGGGAAAATGACCACAAGATCATTGTAGAGGAAGACTCTGATAATTATAAACATGCTTAGGAAACTTCAAACTGGAACCCAAATCGCCAAGATATCCAAGAGCTGGCATCTAGAAACCAGCCTGGAGAACCTTCAACACCTTCTCTCCCAAATTGAAGTCATAGTTCCTTCTCACATTCGAAGATCGGCCAACAAAATCGATCACAGACTAGCCAATGCAGGAGCTACAAAATCCTTTAATCAAACCACTTGGTTTTGGGATCCCCAGTCAACCATCCCCCTTTCAGAGAATCGCAGGACCCTGGTGCGAGCAGACCTTGACAAAGAAGAGCTCACTCACCCAGATCGGGTGACAGGGAGGATTGACGTGATCAACGTGAGGGCGTTGGAATCATGGAGAGCCTCGACTCATCATGCGCAGGTGACAGCAACTCGCTCAGCTAAAACATATGAGGCTCATACGCCCCGGAGATCCAAGCCGAATTGGACATCGCTGAAGCTGATGCCAAGGTATTACGACATTTATCAGTGATGGATGTGGACGCCAACATCAGTCCGTGGCTTCTTGACCCAGGTTCGCACCGTGCACGCATCACTCTGTATTCCAAGACAGTGGATCTCTATTGGTTGTTGAAAACATTAATGGGCAAGGTCTTAGTGGAGCGTAATGAAGCACATCAAGAGATTATTTTGCAATTGGACGAGATTCAACAACAACTACAAGCCATGGACGAGAAGCTGGATGGAAAGACGGGCAAAGCCCGAGGTGTTGCTGGAACTAGCACAGAAGCAATGCAGCGACAGGCGCCACCACAAGTGGAGTTCTGTGGCCCGCACTTGTAATTGTTCATGGCAGTGTTGATAGTCTTTTTGTTTTTTTCTATGCACAGAGGTAGCCAGGCCTTCCGCTTAACTCTGGGCAAACTTCACAGACATCATGGATATCAAATAGGCATATATAGAACTAGCTATATCTTTAGAGCTATGAAGCTATTTTTTTTACACTTTTGATATGCAAAGGACAACACCAGGCTCTCATGTTTTGCTGGTCTGGGGAAACCTGGTCTGGTTTCCCCAAAGGACAACACCAGACTCACATGTTTTGCTGGTCTGGTTTCCCCAAAGGACAACACCAGACTCTCATGTTTTGTTGGTCTGGTTTTTAAGTGACAAACCAATAACACAATTTTGTTATCTTTTTCCCTTATAATAATACAATGAAATCTCGGATAGCTTAATTTTTTTATATACAATACAACCTTTTTAATATTGGACTATTAAAAAACACCTTGATTCTTTTGATAAAGAAGCAATAAATAATTGATGATAGGTTGTTAGGATTAACTTATATTTGAAGCCATCTTTGCAATTCATTTTATCGAGATATTTTTTTTGATTTCAATGACTTTTCTAATGCAATAAATAATTGATGATAGGTTGTTAGGATTAACTTATATTTAAAACCATTTTTGCAATTCATTTTATTGAGATTTTTTTTTGATTTCAATGACTTCCTTAATAAATCTAGTAATGGTTAATTTATGAGTAATAACTTTTCAAATGCTAAACTTGTTGACTTGTACACAATGCTTTAAGGTTTTCATTCTAATGGTAATAAGGCATACAAGAAAATGAGAAAAAGAAATGATAAACTTGTTGACTTGTACACAATGTTTTAAGGTTTTCACGGAATCTAATGGTAATAAGGTATATAAGAAAATGAGAAAAAGAAAAGATACATTGATATGGTTATCTTCATAGTCTTGTGGCAATAATATTAATATAAATAACTTTAAAACTAATATGTATAAAAAAGAAAATAAAAATTTGAAGAAAAATTGCATTTACATAGTTGTGTATGAAACTAATGTTCATAATTTCTATAACGATCTAATGGTAATAAGGCATATAAAAAAGTGAGAAAAAGAAAAGGTATATTGACATGGTCCACACTTCACATAGTCTTGTGGCAATAATATTAATATAAATAACTTTAAAGATAATATGTATAAAAAAGAAAATAAAAATTTGAAGAAAAATTGCATTTACATAGTTGTGTATGAGACCAATGTTCATAATTTTTATAGTGAAGTTGTTTATTGGACTAACCTCAAAACACATGAGTGAAATTGTAAATTATATCATAAAAAAAAGGATGGGGATCATTTCTATAGTTTGCTTCTTTCTTAATAATATAAGAAATAACTTTAACTAGTTTCATAATTAAACTACTCTTCAAGATCCCTTGGTTTATGCAAATCATAATGATCTTAGTATTGTCATTTCGACCACATTCAAACATAATAAAAATGACATTATAAAGAATATTTAGTATGATTTGCTTTATTTGTCCAAAAGACCTAATCGATCTCAAGGAACAGTAAACAACATTGTCATCGTCATATACTCTTGTTATTTTTTTTGTTAATCAAGAGAATCGGTAGACCCACCAATTGCCACCAAGGAGGCACATGGTCAAGTTGGAGAGACCGCCCCTATAAACCTGGGCCTAGTGCAGGTGTCCACATGCCATGCTAAACAAGTAAGCCAAGTTTCAATCCTGGATGGGGTCCCTATAATAGAAGATAACATATGCCCACCGTTTGGCCTAGCCCGAGGGATGTCATAGACTCTTGTTATTATTAATGCGATTTTTTTTTTGCTTGCTAGTGTGTTTTTTGCTTGTGGGACTAGCCTGTGGTATGAGAAACCACAACCCAGGGGCATCTAATATGTCAAAAATACCTAGGGATCGCACCCAGCCTAGGCCACACCAACCCTTAACATGGTTGGATTTTTTTGGGTGTCTCTTCCCGACTACTGCGAGTTTTGAACCTTGGCCGCCTTATAGAATGAAACACTTGAAATCCAATTGCGCTAGCGAGATTTGACTATTATTAATATGCATATGAATAAAATAAAGTTATTTAATTATTTTTTCCCCATTGAAACTTCCTCCAGGAAACTCTTTGGGTGTTTCCTCATGTTTTGTGAATGACATTTGAGATAAATGATGTTGATAGACAACATGTCTGATTAACCCCGAGGGACCCAGGTGGATTTGACTTGTGACCTCCTTGGCCATTATAATTTCGACATGGCAAGTTAAACCATCAAAGGTAACTCTTGGGCCTCAAAAGTTATTAATATTTTTTCTTTTCTAGTAACATATCTTAGGGGGAACTACCCATGCACTTCCTCTCATTTAGATGATGAGATCTAGGGTAAAAGAATAAATCATATATAACTCATCAACAATTATATATAATTCATCAACAATTATATATAATTCATCAACAATTGACTTACTAAGAATAAACATGTCAATAACTAAGATTTGAGTTTGAATAGAAAAGATAACAACTTTTTCTCACAATCACTTAAAGTATACTTAAATTTTATAATCTTTATAAAATAAATAAATTTTAATAATTGTTTTTAAAATCTTTTAAAATAAGGAAAAAATATTGATTAAATTTTTTATATTAAAATGTAATTTCAAATTTTATGACTTTGGTAAATAGGAAGATATATTTTAAGAATGATAACACTTAAATTTAAAGTTAAATAATAAAAGGAAAACATATTCTAATTTATTATTTAATTTTTAAATAATATAAAAAAATCAAATTTAACTTTTTATGAATTTTAAATTTAAATAATAATAAAATAAAACAAAATATTTTATTAATATTTTTTTTTTGATATTTTGGAAGAAATAATTAAATTTGTAAATTTGAATAGTTAATTTTATATAAGTTAAACCTTTTTAACATAATAATTCATTTTTACAATAAAAAAAATGTAATTTAAAAAACAAAAAATGTAATTTCATGAAAATTTATGTGATTCCTACTTAAAAAAGCTAAAAACAATTAGACAAGTTCTCTCATAAAATACCAACGTGGGACAATTTATAATAGAAAGGGAAAACTGGACTAGCAGATGCTGTTTTTGTGGAAAGATGGTAGAAAATTCAAAGCATATTTTCATTGACTATGTCTTCACCAAATTGGTTTGGGAAAAGAGTGCTAAAATGCTAAATTGTGATTTCCTTTGGGACGACCAGTCTCTCATGGAAAGTATGGACAATTGGGTTATGAATAAAAACTTTTCTAAAAGATTGCCGATTATAACTTGTTGGATTATTTGGAAAGAGAGAAACAAGACTTTATTTGACAACTGGTGTCCAAATGGTTGGGCCGTGGTGTATACGATTCTAGATATTCTAAATATTTATCCTCCAGTCAGTGATGAGAAAGGATTAAGACTGAGTTCGATTTTAAGGATGAATGGATATGCTTTAACCTTTTTTGATGGGGCGGCGTTAGCACGAGGATCCAACTATGGAGCGAGGGGAGCTATAAAATGCCCAAACTCACAAGCTTATCGATGGATTTTTAACTGTGGTGATGGAACAAACACAAAAGCCGAGTTATTAGGAGCGTGGGCTACGCTTACTGTTACAAAGCTGTTGGATCTTCATTATATTCAGGTTTTTGGGGATTCAAAAGTTGTCATTCAGTGGCTTAAACAGAAAGAGGCGCTACAAACAATCAATACTGAAGGCTCGAAAAGTAGAATAAAAGAATTGATTCCCATTTTTAAAGGCATTCATTTTCAACATATCTACCGAGAAGCGAATGGAGAGGCCAACCAACTATCTAAGCAAGCCTTCACGGCCCCAAAAAGAAGGATTCCCTATTACTCCTAGGATGGCCACTTTCCAAGTGGATGTCTTTTAAGTTCCCCTTAACACTTTCTCCTTCCATTGATATTTTCTGATAGAGTCCCTTCTTATGGGCACTAGAATTCTCTTGCTTTTTCTTATACATTTATATTTTATTATATTCAGAGGTTATTTTCGCTTCATGATAAAGTATGCTTGGATTGCGAGAAGGTTATTCTGCCAAAAACCCTACTAATTTTGACGCTGAATTTTTTTGACTATCAGTTTCAGTTTTGCTCATTTCTGAAGATGTTTTTAAAATTATTATTAATATAATTTTATGGGAGAATTTTCATTTGAAAAAAAAAAGCTCTCTCATAATAATCCTATCCAAGTTTAATCATACGATGTTTGATGACAATGGCATCATCCAATTACATTTAAAGTTATATTTTTAAATTATTACACGGTGTTTTCAAATAGATAAGGTTGGGCATTGTCTGATTGCTGCGATGGGTCGCCACTTTTCCGATGTCCGCACGCAGGCAGATTCGTTAAGTTGAGGTCATAGGGGTCGTGGATATGATCGTGCGCGCATGGCGACGGCGATTGCTACGTATCGTCCTGTCCGTGTTTTCCCCGTTTCCCCGCCATTCTCATTCTCCAATCCTTCTTCCACTCCTCCACATATTGTGGACAGCGGGAGATTAACGACTCTATGCTCCAAAAAGTCGATAAAATTCCAGAGTTCCCATCAACTATTCTTCACCAACAGATGGGTTGTTGGAAGAACCAACGAATTGGGCTTGACCAGAGGATTTTGCAAGAGCGGACTCAGTGAAATTAACCA
This sequence comes from Picea abies, assembly GCA_900067695.1. Lineage (NCBI taxonomy): Eukaryota > Viridiplantae > Streptophyta > Pinopsida > Pinales > Pinaceae > Picea > Picea abies. Next base: position 9,527 of record CBVK0101061028.1, read on the forward strand.
AGGAGAAGACAAAGAACACGTGTCCCGGGCTACACTCATACGAAGGGCAGTTAAGCTTCCTATATACACTGTGGCATTGGTTCCTCTCACGGTTAGCTTGCTTTTTCCTTCCCTTCCTCGTACTCATTCAGATGTTTACAGGTTGCATTTACATATATACTACAGTAAATCATTTTGCAATGGTTGGTGGATTGTTCATATTGGATGAGTGGTTTTTATTTTTATTGTAAATTCTGTTATTATTGTAAATACATTGGTTTTTTCCTTTTTTTTATTTGTATATTTTGTTTTGGAAATGACATTCACTTAAGGGCACATTCCTGTTCGTACATACATATCTTGTTGCAACTTGAGCTAGAAGGGTTGGTTATTCCAGTGTGGTAAGACCTTTCAATCAATACCATAGCTCCGTTTAGGACCTTACCTGACTGAGATAATACATTGGTGAGTGTTCAATGACACCGAATACCAATATGGGACCATAATGCCTGTTATCACATGATTTGTACTTGTGCAAAGCTCTCCACAAGATCCTCAAATATCGTGTAACTATAGAAGAAACTACCACTGTTACCTAAATATAATCTTTCCTCATTTTAGTGATGGAAGAGGTCCACCACAAGGGAGGCTTCCCTAGTGACCTCAAGGGATCAAATAACAAGAATTAGCCAAGCCTACCGCCCCCTGTCTTGGTCACCTGTTAATCAAGTCTGGGTCTAGGATAGGGATAATGAGATAATTGTTGTACTTGTACGAGACCAAACACAACTTGCAACATATATATACAAATTATCAAGTTATAGAGTGCAAAAATAACCCTTTAAACACTAGGCAAGTGAAAATTGCTATGGCTGTTGCAAATCATAGCAATAAACCAATCTTATAACAACAATAACTATTTTGCAACAACAACAAGAATAAATTCTCATAAATGTAGCAATTTAGCATGAAAAGTAAGCATTCATCAAGCATAACATTATCCAATTGGTAGAAGAAGTTTCTCAGCAAGTTAGGCCACTTATAAATAGGTGTATGCAACAATTTAATGACTTTGATCCCCTATGTGATCTCTCAAGGCTGTTGTAAGCACTGTTGAAAAAGTCAACATTGACAAAAAGTTGGTGAGGTTCAAAAAAATAGTTTCACCAAAAGTCGGCAAAAAATCGGAAAACCACGACAAACATTAAAAAAGACAAAATCTATCATTTTTTTCAAAATTTTAAACATATAAAGAAACAACAACATCAAATAAACACATTGGCACATAAATATGGAGAAATCACTGATGCCAAATAAAAAATTATACATCAAAGTCGATACTGAATCCTGAAGGGCCAGAAGTTAGAACCAATACAAAATGACATGACATATATAATTATAGATGTATCTCATCATTACGAGGTAGATGTCTGATGTACAATGACAAATGAAACAAAACTAGCAACTAGCTATCCAATATTGATGCCCTCTCCCCCTTTTACGGGAAAACATAATGGGTTGTTTGTCAGGCCGACCACTGATAGTAGAAGGCCTTGATTCTGACAGTGGACAGTGACTGGTGTGTGTAGGAGTAGGTGTATCAATAAGTGCAGAAGGCTGTGCTGATGCTAGAACATCACCCTCCATGATGTCTTCAAGCTGCTCCTCCTCCTCCTCCCCTTGTTGCTCCTCCAGGTCTTGCTATTGTTCGGGTTCCTCCTCTAACCATGCAGGTGCATCCTCCATGATAGGCATCTCAGCCTCCACCCTCCACTTAGACAATACATCAATATTGTCCAAGGAAATGGCATCCACATCCGCTGTTCTATCCATTTGCTTCAACCATAGTCGAAGATTGTAATGGACATACACCAAGTCATGGAGACGTGAGAACTCCAACCTGTAATAGGGTCATAAAAAATTTAATGAGTTTTAACTTTTGAGGGTCATAATATATTAGAGGGTCATAGACTCATAAATTACAATAAATGTAATTGTTCATAAGTTCTAACCTGGTGCATTTCTTTGAGTGTATTTTTTCAAATACACTCCAATTTTGCTCACATCTCGAAGAGGTATACGTTTGACTTAGGATTCGGATGGCAAATGTCTGTAAATTTGGTGCTCTAGCACCATAGTTTCGCCACCAAACATCTACAACAAATAAGAAAGAAAGAGAACATAAAGAAAACATAATTAAACTTTAAAACACATAATTGAATTTTAAAAACATAAATTTCTAAGTTGAACTATCTTCTAAATTCTAATGACTTACGTGGCATCAAAACGGTCCTTGCAGCAACAACATCTTCATAGCCAAATAGTTTGGTACCATCTCGCTGCATCTCTATCTTGCGATTAATTTCGAGGCGAATCGCAACATCAGGTACCATCGTCTGAAGACAAGTATGGAGCCCTTCCATCACCTCGCCATCAAAATCAAAGTTACATTTGTAGGAAAATGCGGGGTTGAGGAAAACTGCTGTTGCATGAATGGGTTGATGGAGCATCCCGGTCCATCGAGTATCAATCAAATCCCATAATAACATCTGTCTACGAAACCCATGGCTACCCTTTCCCACATAATAAGCTCAGATAACTTCTTTGAACCTATCCATGGCCTCATACAAATAGCCCATTGCAGGCTTATCTCTATCAACCAATCTCAGAACCTTTACCAAAGGTTCACTCACTGAGCATACTTCTGTTAATATTATGGTAGCTTCGGGAGGTATGAACCTCTATTGTGACTTATGACGAGACTAGAATCCTCCGGAAGGAAGCAAAGAATTGAAAGAAACCCTAGAGAAGTTGTCGACTGGACAAATACATTTAATATGAATTTATTGATACCCAAAAGGAGAAGTCGGCCCCAGTTAAACTGCCCAGTTCACTATAAATACAGGGCGCCAGTTTCATTATTATTATCTCAGCAGTTGCAGTGAGAACTAAATCTGCGCAGGTAGTTGCAGGCATCAGCAGTTTGGTGCGCAAGTTTCTGGGAGAGCTGGAAAGGGGTGTGCTAGCTTCTAGGTGGGATCATTTGTTCAACTTAGTTTCTATTTTTCTTGCTTGGTGCATTAGCTTCTCTTGGCTATTGATTTGCTACCAGGATTCTCTTCTCAGTCAAGGTCAAGGTGCTCGGAGGGTGGCTTCGGCCAGTGGTTGGGTGACGAGGGTATCGTCAATGGTAAAATAAGCACAATCTTCTATATTCTAACAGGTTATGGGCCCACACCCCCTTCAGTCAACCTAAAACGCTGGAAGGAAACATAACTGCTAGATATTGAGCTCATTGAGGAACTGCCGCTAGGGTTACTAGCAGGAGCAACTTCCAAAGCACTGCAGCTAGGGTTACTAGCAGTAGCAGTTGCAGAAACCCTAATTCTCAGATCCGACACCTTGTGATGGAGCATCTCGCTCAAGGAGAAGATATTCAGATGCGCCCTAACTCAGCGCACCTATTGACTTCCTCAGAAGACAGAAATGACAAGGTTGAAGTTTTGGATCAAGGCATGACCAGTTACCAATCAACCGAAGACATGTTTGAAACAATCAGTCTCTTACACTACTCAGCACTTACCGGGACAATTGAAGACGACATGTGGATAATCGACAGTGGAGCTTCCAGGCACATGACGGGAGATCAAGCTAGACTCTCAAATCTAAATGAGAGAAAGACATTGTACAAAGTGGAGCTTGGAGAAAAAAGCACCTACCCTGTCGAAGGATTTGGACAAGCCTCCGTCAAGTTGGAATCAGGTAATCATGTTCACTTAAGCAATGTTTTATATGTACTTGGTTTAGAAAAGAATCTTGTATCAATATCATGTTTAGAAGACAAAGGAAACAGAGTAGCCTTCCTAGATGAAATAGTGTTATCATGGCATAAAGATTCCAGCATAGAAGATGCTAGGGTTAATGGAAAACGTGAAGGAAATCTGTATAGACTACTAGAACGAAATGAAGAAGCTCTAGTACATGACGAAGTCAACCCTAATGAGCTTTGGCATAGAAGGTACGCTCATATCAATTATCAAGCATTACCTTTCCTCAGAAAAATGGTTGAAGGAATACCAGAATTGAAATCTACACATGAAGAAATCTGCAAAGGATGTGCCCTTGGGAAGAATATCAAAAAACCATTCCCAAGCAGCAA